>MUZC01004054.1:295182-357251 GCA_002072015.1 Radix auricularia | reverse complement strand
TCTCGACACGGTCTTGTTTTGTGACTCGAGATCAGCGCTCGAAGTCCTGCTATCTGAGAAACGTAGCACCCACTTAGTCGACTCCATTTTGGAGGACGTGGGCAGACTCGAGAGACTTGGTGGAAGGGTCACAGTTCAATGGATCCCTAGCCACGTGAATGTAGAAGGCAATGAGATAGCAGACTCGCTGGCAAAAGCTGGAGCAGCCCAACCCCAACCAGATGTCCCAGTCACATACCTGGGCGCAAAGACATGGCTTAAGGACCACTTTAGGGAAAAGTGGTGCCAGGTGTGGGAAGATGGAGCTACTGCCAGAGGGGTGTTCGCTAACATGCCCAGGCCTAGCAGATCAGACCAGTGGTGGGGACTAAATCGAAGGGAACAAAGTTTGGTTACCCAAATGCGCACCGAGCATTGCCCAACCAAATCATACTTTAACAGGCTAGATCACAACAGGGACCCCAACTGCCGCCACTGCAGCCAAGCCTCTGAGACGATCATGCACCTGTTGACGTCATGTCCCGTGCTTGACATTGCCGGGGAGGTTAGGGGGGCAGGGGAGTCCTACGTTCAGACAATGTTGTATGGCACTGCCCAACAGATGAAGCAGATTGCCAAAGTAATAGCCAAGGCCTTAAGAGAGTAATTCTCAGGCCCAAAGAATATGTGTTTAGTTTAGTAACAGTAACAGTGATGGTTTATAGTCATTTTTACACTCTTGCCTCACCTTTTTCGTTGGTGATGCCGACTGAGTGTCAACTCACGAATCAAAAGAAAAAAATAATATTAGCATAATTAAAATACAGTTTTAGTCGTAACTGTAAGTAAGCACATAACACATTTTTACGACTGTCGTAGCAGCAGACGACCTGACCGGTTGTCGTAACGCTAGCCAAGCATATGTGGATTGGCTAGTGTTACGACTAGTCTAAAATCTAGATATTTTTTATTTTAACAGATTTAGTCAACGTATCTGCTTTTCAGAATAATAACGAAAATTATTAGAATACTCATTATGATGTTTTAAAAAAATAAAAAATAAATGAAATATAAAAAAAAAAAAGCATGACGGCGGCGGGATTCGATCCCGCTATAACTAGTGTCATATCATAGCAGAGCAAACGGACTACCACTTGATCTAGCGAAGCTGGCGAAAAATTGTAATTTTTTAAAATCATAAATATTTTTAATTCAATGGCTCAATCTAGATTTTCTTTTTTAAAATCTTTAAAATTCATTAATAAGCGTATCTAGTGATCATGATATATCATTATGAGAATTATGGTTTAGTATTTAAGTATTAGTAATAGCATATTTGAAAATACAGAAAATTGTGTACGACATGTCGTAACTTGTCGTAACGGCAGACAACCCGGTCGGATGTTGCTGGCGTTACGACATGTCGTAGCACCAGCCACATCCGCGCGGGTTGTCTGCCGTTACTTTGTCGTAGCAGTAGACACTCCGATTTAGAAAATCTCTGTGCAAATTTGACTAAGTGTTTAGTTTGAAATATATAATTATTGTTATGCATTTTAAAGTGCACCAGAACAATTCAATACTAAAACTTAAGTAATTTACAACAACTCGGTTTTTACATGGTTATTGCTTACGATGGTGAAATTTGCTATTTTGGCCGTTACACTGTACCAAGCATAACTTTCGAGTACCAACGCCTTTTTAAAAGCATAAAATTCTTCTGGTCCAAAAATAAATGACCAAGCTCCACATCGAAACCTCTAAATCTTAATACCCAAGGTTAACTTTATAATTGAATGTTATCACGTACCTTTCAGTTAGAATTAAAGAACTATCGGTTTAGAATTCCAACTAGATGCTCAAAAGGCACAATGTGGTCTGTGACGATTGCGGCATACGTCATGAATGACGAGAACACAGTTTTATTTTTTTTAAAGTGACATATACGCAAATTTTCGAACATGCCCGATAATCAAAACGTAAAATCGCCACGACAGTTTTTGCGTAAATTTACGACATGCACAAAAAGATACGCGAACGAGTATAAATAAAGTCGGCAATTGCTATTGAGACGCTAACGTCTTAATAGCCCACAGGCTATTGAGACGCAAACAAAATAAGCCAATGAAAATTAAGTATTTAAGGTTGGCGTATTTAAGGGTTGTCCTTGACTGACATCACGCGCCAAGTGGGGTAGGGAGGGGGTCATGCATTTGTGACTACGTGTGAGAGGGTGTTAAATATGATATAACAAGTAATTTACGCGCAATTTAAATAAAACTTCTACAATAGTATTCAATTGTCTTATAGTAAATACATATTTAAATGTAACTATGTTTTTTCATGTCGAATTTATTGAAAAAATATAATAGAAGTAATAGTAAATTGTATTTTTTTTTTTTTTTTTTTTTTTTTTTTTTTGTCTTCAACAATGCATGAACTTTCATGAAGGGGCCGTCCATACATGACATCACACGTCTGTGGGTGGGGGGCGAACAAGGGTAACGCATTCGTCATTAGTGAGGATGTAAGACGAGGGGTGGGGCGACGTTGAAGAAATCAAACTGCGCTACTTGAAATAAAGGTTCCACTTGATTGCTCGCAATTTATTTAGTTACATCTTAATGGCTTCACACGTGTTAACGATATTATACATAGAATGAAGACTTACACTAAATTCATATTACATATTTATATGACAAAAATGTTATTTGAAACATGGTAATTAAAAAAAAAGAGCTTTGTGTCATCATATTGTGGAGAGGGGGGCCTAAGCTTTGTGACAATGGGGAAAGGACTCTAAAGGACGGTAAAAATCGCATGACGTCATTCATGGACGGCCAAAAATTGTATAAAATATAAAGATATAAGCAGTGAAATAGCAATCCCGTTATGTATATAATATAACGGCTGAGACAGCGGTGGGCAAAAGATAATCATCTACTAATTTCAAGAAATGTGAGAACGTTTGGTCTGAATTTAAAAGTTCAGAATTTCGTTTGCATTAAAATATAAAACATTATTGCATATCAGTCTTGACTCAATAGGTCAGTTAAAAATGCCGTTAGAGTCTGCGCGGTTTACGTTACTAAGCTTAGTATTATGCAAATTAGATTTGCTGTGCGAAAGTACGCATTCAGTGGAGACCCTCCCCCCACCACGTACGCATCCATTCCTACGCAAAATGCCATTTTTCATAGACCTCCCCCTGCTTGCGTATGGATGGCCCCTTAGGCTAATTGATCTGTGGCGTGGCTTATTCTAAGTACTTTGACAGAAAATGTAAATGCAGTCCGATATGCTTAGATTATATATCATTATAAAGGGCTTTTCACGAAAAACTTTTTTTTGGTTGTCTTTCTACCTTTTATAAAAGTGGCGTTATAATATTTTTTTCCACTGAAAATGTCCTTAAAGAAATAGCAAGCAATCGAATATTTTTGTAGAAGTTTTATTTAAAGTTGCGCATTTATATGTGACATCATATTTAACACCCTCTCTCACATCGTCACATAAAGGTATGACCCCCTCTCTTACCCCACTTGGCGCGTGATGTCAGTCAAGGACGACTACTTAATTTTCATTGGCTTATTTTGTTTGCGTCTCAATAGCCTGTGGGCTATTAAGACGTTAGCGTCTCAATAGCCACTGCCAATAAAGTATAAAGTCAAAGTAAAATTAATACGTCCGACGTCCACTGAAAAACAATTAGACACCAAATGTATGTAAATATTAGATATAGAACTTTCCATCTTCAATATATTTGCTTCAACTTTCACACACAAAATTAATCCGAATAATACTCTTGGCCTTGTACTGTCAACTTCGGTAATTCCCTTAAAATTACAAATTATAATAATAGTGATGTTGTCATATATTTTGTTTACAGGGGAAGTAACGCTTAAGCAGAACAAGTAGTCTCCTTTTGTCGCTATGGGGATGATTATAAATTGCAACACTTTCTGTTTGTACAGCGCTGAGGTAACTGTATAATAAAATGAACTATGGCTTTGGAGTGTATAAATAAAGGTGTAATATTATGGTAAATTAAAATATTAAAAAACAAACTATGCAATTTATATAAAGATGAAATTGGTGAACTACACCTGTATTGTTTTTTCACAATATTTACTATCAATAAATTAATGATTCTTAAAAATAAACTACATGAGTATGAGCCTTGTTATTGTTGAGTGCCTTGACACTTTAATTTACATATATTTTTCATATATCATATTCTCTTTCACAAAAAAAGACATTTTTAGTATTAGTATTAGCATTTGAATCAACAAAACAGATCCTGAGTTATCCTGTTTTTTGTCCACTTCTATCTAAAAATATTTGTTTAATTACCATTACCCAGTATAGTTGTTTTATTATTGAATTAAATACTTGTATATTTATAAATGTAAAGGTATCAGAAATATGAATAAAAAATTATTTTAATTTTGTATGTTATAGGAACTTCTTGCCTTATTCAAAATTTTGTGAATTTGAAAATTTTTACTTTCTTTTTAAACATTTTTAGTTATTACCCCTAAAACATTTTATTTATTTTGGAGACCTTTCTTATATTTTTTTTTAGAAACTGCTCAGCTAAGTGAACAGGCATCTACCATGGTCAGCATACCAGATTGGGCAAGGTTCACACAACTTTCAGATAACAAACAACATGATGCACATCATCTTTTAAATAAATTCTATAAACAGAAGGAGGCTGAAGTCATTAAACAGGCTGAGGAATATGGGTAAGACATAAACTAATCATTTAAAGAAAGATAGTCTTACAGTTTTTAACTTATTGATGTGTTAATGTTAGAAAATATGCTATCATTTGAACTTATTTTTACATAGCTATTACCTAATTTAATTTAATTAAATACTAAAAGGACAAACAGTTTTTTTTTTGTTGATATTATTTTAATGATAATTTAAATTGTGTTTTACTACTTTTACAGTCCCTAGTAAAAAGTTATGAGAACCAAATGAACAGATGAATACAAAACCAGTGTCCCATAACTTATAAATATATATATATTCCCCATTTCTTAGTCCATGTTGGAGTATTGGGCAAATGAAGTTGCGTTCACAAGTTTTTCAAGCCACCAGTAATGAGCAGGGGATTATGTGGTTAGAAAAATGCCCCGGGGGCATTGCCAGGGCCGAGGATTGAACCCGTGACTCTCTTTTGCCTACATTCAGCAGTCCAGTGCACTACTGCTTGACCACCATGCCCCACTTATAAATATATTATCAGAATATGCCAGCTGTTTGAAAGTTTAAGATATTTGTGATGGCTAAAGAAGAGTTTTAAGATGTTTTATTTGCTTTAGCTTCCTTCCTAAACATTGTGCATGTGTCAGGAATACTGTTTCTACTACACCATTTATTACCTTTTGTTATCATTGTTATAGGAAGCAACTTTTTTTATAAAATACTTATTTTTAATTACAGATATTTCTTTCACCCAACCAAAGAAGCATTATTTGCATTCTGTGAAAATCAGAACCCACAGCAAAATGAGTTAGCCAAGTTTAAACTTGTATGTCTTGATGGCGTTCACTTAAGATCATTAGGAGATGTTGGAGTGTGTTCAAATCTCACAATATGCCTGCTGGCAAATAATTTTATATCAAAGTTTGATTTGCTAGCAAATTGTAGGCAACTCATTAAGTTAGATCTTCATTCTAATCAGGTATGAATAGATGTTTTAAAAAAGTGATACTACCTTATTGTTTATTAGTTGTATATGTTGCTCAATGCACTTTTCTGGAATCAAATTATAACTGAATGTTTTGCAAGCAGGATTATTGGACATTATTTTTACCAAGCATAAATTTGTATTTATTTATAATTTAAACAGTATTTAAGTAAGAAAATTAATTAAGAACTTCAAATGCTTTTGTTTAAGAGTCTAACTAGAACAACAAAGGTACTGGAATAAATGTTTACTTTAGGCCTATTTTATTGACTGAATCATTGCCTACATTTTGACAGCTTTCATCTATTCCCGGCTCGTCCTTTTGGAGTGTTCTTCGGAAGTTGCACACCCTCTGTCTTCATGATAACCCTTTGGGCAATTTTGAAACACTACAGATCTTAGGCTCATCACCAAATCTTTCAATTCTAACTCTGTATGATACACCACTATCCTTAAAAAAAAACTACAGGTGAGCTATCAAGTAATGGCACCAATAGTCATTAAATTGTGATAGTAAAAGTATGAAATTAAATAAAAACATTATAAAAATTCATAATTATAGCTGAACATAAAATCAAAAGAGTTAAAATGTGATGTTATTTAAAATTCAGTTAATATCAAAAAACGTTTACTCCATTAAGCTCTATTTATAACATTAAAAATCAAAATAAATAAATATCCCTTACAGACCGTGAAGGTCCATGGGAACAAGTGAAGTAGCTTTCACAAGTTTCATTGACCACTAATGAGCATGGGATTGTGTGGTTAGAACAATGCCCCGGGGGCCTTGCCAGTACCATGGCTTGAACCCGTGACTTGAATTCTTGCAGCATTTCGGCAGTCCAGTGCGCAACCACTTAGACCACCGCGCCCTGTATTTATAACATTACTGATTTTATTTATCTTTTTGTCTTTGGTATAAGTGCATCCAGTGTATCAGTATTTCCTTTAAGGTAGAATAATTATAGAGTATTCCTTGTGATCTGGTGATTTAGATGAATATTTGAAGTAAATCAATTCCAAAGGCATGAGTTTTTTAAAAAATATAAATGTATTTAATTTTTATTTCTAGGCATCATGTTGTCAACAGCATCTGGACGCTGAAAGCCCTGGACCACCATGTCATATCAGATGAAGAAATAATTGAAGATGCTGTGTTCAGTGGGAGGTTCACGTCATTGGGATCCCCATTTAAGATTGACTTGTGTCCTCAAACACCTCAGGTAATTTAAAATAATTTATTGTCCTCAAGATTTTTTTTTGTTGACTGTTTCACTGCTCCATTAGCATTAGTCTCAAAGTCATTTACAACTGTAACAGTTTTAGATTAAATTTGATTGTTTGGATAAAATTGTTTTGGTAAATATCCCCCCCCCCCCCAAAAAAAAAAAAAATTTAAATAAATAAATGTTCAACATTTATCTATGTCATACGTTTAATTCATTACACTATTTACTTTTTCTGTTTACAGTGTCCTTACTGTCAAAATTATTTAATTACTAATATACACCTATTGAATTAATTCTTCAAGATTAAAGAAAATTTGGTTATGTTTATTTCTAAAATCCTATATATATTACAACATTTCAGAAAAAATAATATTTTCCAAAGCTATTCCAATAAGTGTTAATGCAATCGAAACTAAATAATTTATTCAAATTTTTTTTTAAATTTCAATCTCAGCACACAACATTCAGCCAGGAAGTGGCAACTTTTAGGTCTGTTATTTCCAAAGTGAACAAAATTTTAGCCAAAAACTCACCAGTTCTTATTGTACAGCGTTATTTGCGTGGATACCTGACCAGGAGAAGGTAAATACACTAACTCTAATTGTTTAGTTAATTAAGTTAGCAGTCCATCTTTATATGGAGGACTAGACTATTCTGAAAATTTTCAAAATTAAACAAAACTTCAAACTCTTGGCCTTAGCTAATTTACTGTTTAGCATTTTGTGTTAATTTAAGCATTAGTATTACATGTTAAAATCAGATTTGGAAGTTGTGGTATAGTAAAAGAAAATGTATACTTTAAGTGAATATTCTTTTATTGATAAAAATAAATTTCAGCACATGAGTAAATACAAATGTGTAGGATGCATTAAGTGTATAGGACACAGTAATCCTATGTACATAAGAAGCCTCTGTAACATATAATATTTCAATGAAAAAACATTATGCCAACTGATATAAAGTTTATTTGTTTCTCTAGTTTAAATTAAACATCTTATACACCCCAAAATAGGCCAATATAACTCAGTTAATATATATTTTTGAGCTTCAAAATAAAATGTAAGAAAATCATGTGAATTTTTGGGCTAAATGACTTCAACAATACAATACAACAATACAATACACACATGAGTCGAGAAATATTTTTTTTTAAAACAACATTATTAAGTCAAGTAGCTCAATGTTCTAAAACAGGAAGTGCAATGACCTTAATAAGCATGTTGATGAACATCTTTTTTTTTCTAAAACTTCCAATAATGTACAATGTACATTGTCACCAGTTAAGTGTGAGCATGTGCTAGTAATTACCTATGGTATACATTAAAATCAACAAATCTATTTTAACCCCAAAAAATTATTTTTTAATGTAACAGTTCATATGAATGTTTGAACTCCACAGATTAGGAATCATTAAGAAACCAATTATTCTGAAACTTGGAGAAATCATTCCACCTCCAGGCACACCAATTCTACCAACAAACTCAGTGAGGACAACACTATCAGGAGAAAACATTGACTATGACACATACATGAGAAACCGAAGACCTGGCTCTATAGTTCCAGAAGAGGTAAGATTAGGGATAATGTAGAAGCTCTCAAATATCCAGTATGCTAATAAATGAGTGGTTTTAAGTTTACAAAATCTGTGATTTTATATTGAAATTTTAAACATATAAAAACGTGTTGTTTTTTAAAAATTGTTTTAAATGCTTGCTTTAGTTCAGAAGATTTCTAAATTTAGTTTTATCTAGGAATATAGTTATCAAACATGTAATATAAATATTATATATTATTTAATTGATATTGGGAGGAAAATAAATATTATTGATAAAATTCTGATGTATTTAATCCATATCATTTCTCCCAAAATATTGCACATTTAGGCATAATTTAGTTTTTTATTGGCCACAGATACAAAAGTGCTGTGCTTTTTTGTTTTTAAATAAGATCAGAATATATTATTAGTATAAATATATTTTTTATAATACCATAATAAATATAAAAAACATTTGCAATTAATTTGAAATATTTTAATCTCTGAACTGTGTTTATCATTTTGATGTTGGGGAGAAAACCTGATTTGTATTGTAACAGAAATCTTGTCTCAAATGATATTGTGTTTTATGCCTCAGACATTTAGGTCTCTGTACTCTGGCACAGCCCCATCATTATCAGAGGAAGGCCCTATCCTTATCAACCTTAAAAAGTTGGAGTCTGGGACCTTGTTAAGTCTTCAGGCTGATAATGTTGCAATGGAGACAGTCATGGCACAGCTTGAAGGTACAGGATTGATGCATTCTCCAAGGAAAGACAAGGATATAAAATTAAAGGAGAAAGAAATTGATGAGGTAGGGCTTTAATACTTCATACTGACTTGAAGTTTTATTTTAAAATTCAATAAACAATGATTGCATATATGACATTATTTACTCAAGATATTAATAAAAAGAGTAATTTTTTAAAATCCTTTAAAAAATTTTTATTGTCAAAACAAATGTTGAAACCTTCATCCGAGTCCATTCTAGAAATTCAAAATTGTTTTAAAACTACTTTCAAAGCGGGCTACTAGATTTGTATTATTTTTTAAACTGAGGTTGGTAAAACAAAATGTTTATTTCAGCTGCCTGCACAATAAACTTTTGTGCTGGGCATTAAAAATGTTCTTATTCTTACAATTATGGTAAACAGAATATTTAAGTATGAAGTTTCCATTCCAAGTGTTTTATTTATCAACAAAGTTCTGAGACCAATTAATGTAATGGATCATTTCTAAAAATAAAAGTATTATTTGAGCTAAATGACAAAAATTTGAAAAATTAATGGGCTTCCTGCAGTAGTTCCTAAAACTGTGTTGTGACTTAAAAGATTTAGTGATTAGTTTATTTTACAGAAACCCAAGCCCAAGCGGATTAAAGATATCAAACAGTTTTTTGGCCCTGTAGTTCCAGTTGACGACATTAGTGACACAGAAGATGGAGACATACCAATGACTGGCTTTCGGCTAACTGGTAAAATAAACCTGTTGTAAATGCTTTTGTTATGAAAAAAATTGTATGTGTTTGGTGTTGGCAATCATTTTTTCATCGCCCAAAGTTACTCAACTACCAAGATGCTCTAAAAGAAAATACTAGAATTGTAAACCATAATTAAAAAATTATTAATCATGATTTTTATTTTACTAATGTTTCCTGCAATACTAAAAGGTCACTTCATTTTCAGCCATTTTACTACCATCATTATGATATGATCTGTCATAAGTAATGCCTTAACTTATTAATCAATTTTTATTTTGAAATTTTTTTAGATATACCAATTATAAATGTTGGCTTTGATCACTTATTTCTGCTCCTTTTAAATTAGGCCAACAGCCTAAATTTGTTGTGGCTGATGCCACTGCTGAAATGATATTGACTCGTAAAGCTGCTGGGCAAATGGTGCGTGACGCAGAGACAGACAGAATGACTAAAGAATTGCTCAAACCCAAGGTAAATTTCTTGTGTACCAAGTTTTTGATAAATATTGTAAAATTGTGTATTGGTACAAAAGTACGTATGCCTTACTTGATAATGTACCACCATAAATTACAGCAAAATTTGTAAAACATATATAACTTTTTTTATCTGTTTATTTTTCAAATGGCCATGGTGGTTTAAGAGGTAGCGTACTGGACTGCCAAACCGTGGCTAGCCACACAATCCCTTGTTTGTTGGTGGGGGCTTAATAAACTTGTCACTTGCCCAAGAGTCCACCATTTGTCTGACATAGAAATAAAGCATAGTTTTCAAGAGATGATTATTAAAAACAATTAAAAAATTAAATCTTCTTCTTGTTCTTTTTTCATTTTTCTCAATATTGAATATTGAGTTTTGCATGCCACGAGTTTTTGCGCCAATTGGCCAGTGGTCTTCGACTTCAGCCTGCTGTATTTTCTGGATTTGCTTCCATAGCCTTTGGTCAGTCAAGACCATCTGCAAGGCAGTAGTTGTTCACATGCTGCGGCTAAGGTTTCCACGTATTACCCCGCCACTTTTTACCCATTTGGAGCTGGGTGGAACTCGGGGATGCCCTAGGCCCCATGAACAAGTCCTTGGCTTCCCATGGATTCGAACTCGTGACCATCGGAACGCCAGTCGAGCGCGCTTCTACTCAACCACCGTGGCCCCCAAAAATAAAGTAACAACCTTCTTTGAAGCAATAATGTGTAGCTTCATTTTTTTATAACTCCAAATATTTTATGTGTTAACTTTTGTCATGCATTAATACTCTAGCAATGATCAGATCATTATTATCCAGTGTAATCAATTATCAATTGATATTTATGACATCAATCATTATCAATGTCATTAATTCATTAATCACTAGTATGTGTGTTTTGATTCAATATGTAGGTCAGCATCAACAATCATTATCAATGTCTAAAATCAATAAATAATTTCAATAATTAAGAAATAACTATGCTGTCAATCATTGTTCAATTGTATAGCCACAACAATGTATTTGAGGTTTGTTATTTTGTTTGCAGGTCAAAGTTAGGCCTCACAGTTCCCTAACCAATGAGCAGAGACTATTCAACAGGGCCCAGGGAACAATGGCACTGTCCTGCTTGATGGCTGTGCACAAGGCCTATAGAGTATGTACTCAATACTAGTACTAGTACTAGCAACATTGGGTACCTCATGTGCACTGTTTCTGCTAAAGAACTGAGCCGATGCTGAAAATGTTTGGCAAAGTTTTCAGTGTTAGTGGTCACAAGCAATTTTCATGAGGATAGAACTGCATGGCAGAAGAGCTGATCTATTTGTAAAAAACACAAAAAACTAAAGACCTTAATTCTCAAACTTTTGTTAAGTCCATCACTATGATTGCAGCTGAATCTTTACAAAAATCTTGAGGTGCCATTACAACAATTAAGTGTCGTTTCTGGAACAATTATTAAATTTAAAAATGGCTCCAGTTTCTTATACTAGTAGTATGTAAAATTTGCAATCAAAGCAAATCTTTTCAAACTATACTCTCTGGTCAATCTGACATTTCTTTCACTAATACATGTACTTTATAATTATAAGTGTCATCAACTTCATTATATAAAGAGATAAATTATCTAAGCACATTTTTGTCTATCATTGAATCATAAAACACAATAATTAGCAGAAATTAAACTTCCATTGGGTAACTCAAGTTACTTGCTTAATGTTTTATCAGTGTTAACATCACAGATTTATTAATTTACTTATTAATGTTTTTTTAAACATAGAAAGATGGCAACATTAAAAATAATGTGATCATTTCTATTTTTCAATTTTTTTCCTTAAAATTTTAAGGAAAATGTGATTAAAATTTTAAGGAAAATGTTATTAATATTTTAAACATGTAAATATCTCTTCCCTAGTGAAAATAATATTTTGGGGAATTTTTTTTTCATAGGAAAGAGAAAAAGCAGAAAGAGCTGCAGCAAAAATTGAGAATATTTTAGGGATGAGAGAGGAACGTCTGCGGGCCAAGGACAGAATTTACATGTATCACGAACAGCGCAGGGCTCAAATCCTCAAGTCTCGGGATCTAGAAAGGTCACAAATTGTGGAGCAGCTAGAAAAACGAGAGCTCCAGAGGCTGAATTCCCTTGACAAACAACAGGAACGCAAGGCAAGAATTATAATTACAATGCGTTTAGTGAACTAAATAGTTGATAAGTTAGATTACAAAATAAATAATTGATGAAATACTTTGTTTATGGCTTTTTTAATTTGCACTAGGAAATTCTATTAAGATGAAGTAAAAATTAATATTTTAAGTCTAGAGTTGAGTATTGGTGTACAATGAATTTATTGATGTAATATTGGCGTAATATTGTAAGGTTTTTAAACTTAAGATGAGTTTAAAAGTGTTTCACATATGATTTGCTACTCTTTAGCCTTGCCAGCAGCTTTAGAAAATTAGGTGATTATTTTAGTTTTACAGTAATAATGAACACTTATTATTTTTTTTATCAATCAACCATTTGTATTATGCTATTTTTATAATGATTAGTTTAGAGAGGATGTTACAATTTTATTACAATCAACTCTTAGCAACTTCAGTTGATAAGAAATTTATAACTCTTTATTTTAAAAACTACTCAGCTATAAAAAAATATTACCAGTTTTGAAATGAAAACATTTTATTTTTAAATGTTAATCTTTAGTCTAATTTTTTCTAAACAGTAATCTTTTTAATATTTTAATTCCAAAATGTAGGTGACTTAGCAAATATTTTTATTTACATGACGTCATACACACCTGTACCCTCAAATTATAATATAATGACAAGGCTTAAATATTACTAATCAAAAAATAATGTCATGTGATTTATGCCTTTTAAAATGAATGTATCAAATCTTTTATTCTCTTCTGTTTTGCAAATGTTTCATTACTATTTTGGGTTCCTTTTTTCACCAATTAGGTAAGGAGTTCAGACATAAGCAAATTATCCAAAGCCAACCAGGCATTTATGCAAGAGTTCAACTCCCAGCACACATCAGTGTCTAATGCACTACTGCGTCATGACAGACAAGCCAAATGGGAGGACACCAGGACACACAAAAAGAACAAGGTTACAAATGCCAAGGTGAGACATGAGATTTTCTGTCAGATTTAAAACTTGAAAATAAATTTCAGTTACAATCACCCAAATCAAATTTATGTCATAACGGACTCAAATAATCATGTATAAATATTTGCCAGAGCTGGTAGCTTTACAGTTTTAGGGTTCTATATACATGTATAAATATTTGTCAGAGCTGGTAGCTTTACAGTTTCAGGGTTCTATATACATGTATAAATATTTGTCAGAGCTGGTAGCTTTACAGTTTTAGGGTTCTATATACATGTATAAATATTTGTCAGAGCTGGTAGCTTTACAGTTTCAGGGTTGTATATACATGTATAAATATTTGTCAGAGCTGGTTGTCGGGTATCGTTTTCTAGGGTTTATGGTTCCCGGAGTTCACACCAACACTGTTGTACAATTAATGCAATTCAAAGTCCTTTTCAACAGCACAACCTTTATTGACAGGCATGTAAACTTGACATCAATGTAATCACCTATGCCGGCGTACAGTCCAGCCAGCCAACACACAACTCTAACAGTTCCGCTCTTCTCGTGTTCACCCACCGGTGATCTCTCAACACGCCACTGGTCTCTGCCGCATAACCCCTTGTCCTCTCTCACTGCGTCTGTCCTTACACATCGAGACCCACGAGTTATATACCCGTGACCCCTGGACAGACCTTGGGTGGACATGAACACATTCACACGTGAATTGAGATTCGTTCACAGTCAAAATACGATCTTGTGACCAGGCAAAAATACAACTTTAAAACGCAGTGGTTCTCATACCCCTGACACTGGTAGCTTTACAGTTTTAGGGTTCTATATGAGTTAAGTCACAATCATCCTATATCTTAAATCTTATATATTGGAAGTCTTCAATCTAATATTGATTGGTACAAATAGTGAGTAATCAGAAAGACAGAAGTAAATAAAAGCAGCACCTAGAAGAAAAAAAACAACATTCATATACATTCTCATTTAAATAACTTAACTTGCAGTTAGTGAATGTAATAATTTGAAATGAGCTTTTTTCATAGGACTGAGCACAAATATTAGCCTAACGAATTAATAATTATAATTAATAATTACTACTAAACACGGGAGACTAGAAATAACTGTCCTAAAATCCAAGATATTTATCTTTATAAGAATCCCCATAAATACTCATACTGTCTTTCTACTGCAACATTTTTCACAACCCTGAACTATTTTAAGGTCTTGAAATCCCCTTCAACATTGCAGATTAAACACCTCAATATTTAAATTAAAAAATTTTAAAATATAAAATGCACCAAGAGCACTTATTTTTAGGGCTGTTATTGATTAATTTTAATTTAATAATTAACTTTTGAAAATTTACTGAATAATTAATCGATAATTTTGATTAAGCTAAAAATAAGATGTATGACGTCATTAAACTGAAAATTTTAAGGGAAGTAACAAAAACATGCAATTAATGTTTTTTTAATTTAAAAGTAAGAGCTGATTTCAAATTTTACACTTACAAAATTTGTCTTTTTAAATGGAGAAGTTTGTACTTTAAAAAAGGGAAACTATTATTAATTATTAGTAAATAATAATTTATTAATAAATAGGAAAAATTATTTAAAACAACCTCTTTAATATAATTGCCATTTTATCGATTAAAATAATTTCAATCAATAAAAATTTGTACCGATTAATCAAGAAATTAATAGTTAATTTCCGCAGACCTACTTATTTTGTATGTTTTTTTAAAGTAGTGTTACTTGCACCGACGTACATATTACCCAAGCTTTTGATTCTTAAAGATGAGATTGGAAAGTTGTGTCCCTTCCCTTGTAATTTGTTTCTGAACTCAATGCTGCATGCTGAATGTCTCCATTAAAGATTTTGTAAACAAATTTTCTCACTCAAATCCACTATCCATGTTCTAAATCTGCATGCCTTTTATGAGCTGTGAATTTTTTTCTTCTATTTTAAAGTCCCATAACCAATGGTTGTAGGTGGTCCTAATGTTTCCATTAGATTTTACTAGAGGCTTGGTAGACCTTGGTGGGTTGCCTCGACCCCCATCTAGGTCAGTGCAGGACTTTCTTAGCGTGTTAGTCATTCATAATTTTTATTGTAGCTTTGCATGGGCTCGATCCCATGCCCCTTAGCTTGTCAGGTGAGTGAACTATGACTTTGCTATCCAGCCTCCAGCTGTAAAGTTAAGATCATTAAAAAAAGAAATGTCACAATTAGAATGAGAATGAAAAATCTAAAATTTTTAAAGGCTAAACAACAGTTTATCCCTAAGAGTTAAGTTGGATTAGTTGTTGGGTTTTTTTTTAGCAACTTAGATTTATGTCCAGTGAGATTAATGTGTTTATCAATTTTTAAATTCTTTTTAAATCTCTCCAGCTAACTGAAATTGAACAACAAGATGTTGTTAAGAATTACATGGAGCACAGACAGCTTATGAGGCAGACAGAGACAGCGGTGGCCAGGGCGGCACTGGATGCAAAGATGCTGGCAGAGGCCAATGAGCGCATCATGGATGCACGCAACAGGGTGGCACAACAGAGGGCTTACCAGGCCAACATTCAGGCACTGTACCCTGTGCTGCCGACAACAATCCCACTCTCTAGCTCAGCACCTGCAGGACTATCCAGGTGGCAGGGGTCAACAACTGTATCCGAAGGCTCAAGACTTAACAATTTGCAGTCAGTTACTCTGGATTAGTTTCATATTATTTCAAATTTCAATGCAAATAGTTTATAAATATTGTTATAAATATATTTGTATTTATAATTTAAACAAACTCACTTTTTCCGTCTTGAAAAAAATAAAAAAAAACCTTCCATCCCAATAGTTAATTTTACTGATATAACTGTGTGCCAGCAGAATAATATATAAAAAGATTCTAATTAGTTTGAAAAATGTCATTAATCATAACTCACTTGAACAAGTGTAAATGGTATAAGTATTATAAGTTCTAAATGCTAGAAATATATCAAAAGCCTGTTTTGAAGAGACCACAGAAAGATGAGGGAAAACTAGAATTAATTATTCATCATCCACTGTTGTAAGCTTACAAAATATATATTATGATTTTATTTGCTCAAGTGAGAACTATTAGAATTGGATTTTTTGTCAGATTCATTTTATACATCGTTTTGAGGACTAATAAATCTTGTTTTATCTGATAACATTTAGAGTGTATATATTGTACAGCTTAACAATTGTACCTTTTTTAATGTGTATTTGAATGCATGACACTGTACAACAAAATAAATGATTTTTAAAAGTCAAGTACAGAGGATCAAGTTTTCTTTCTATTTTTGTAACTGTATTTTAATAAAAAGATAAACTTATGCAACAGATGTAAATCAAACACGCTAAATAACTGAATGCTTTGATGAAATTTGGTGAACAAAGTGAAATAACAACTAAAATACTTTTATTTTTTATTTAATGTAACATAAATATATATATTTTTTAAAATTTTAAATAGATATAAAATATTTTAATTTTAAATAATTAAACTCCATAATAACTTAAGAATGGACAGATGCCATTCATACATACATGCATCTTAAAATGTCATAACATTAAAATATTTTAATCGTAAATCATATTTTCTGATGTATCACAAAGAAAATTTTACAGTTAAATCTAGTTCATATATTTATTTTTATTTGGTAATGTGTGTCAAATTTGTAACTAAAAATCTGCATAAAAATTCAGTATTATATTTATGACTATAATTTATTTTAAACATTATTTAGTCTCAAATTTAATATATACTCATTGTCAAACTAAATTTATTTATTTATATGCATTTGAGTGTTCAAACTAATAATAAATATTGATAAGGGATACCTAGTTAAGAATTAAACAATAAAAAATTTACCATTTTACCATTCACCTTAGTATGCATAAATTAACCTAATCCATAAGTTTCAATCATTACAATAAGTCTGGCGTTGACCCTCCCAAGTAAGTCCTCAGATCCTCAACAGTAGATTTGAAAAGCTTACATGGAATTGTTTCCCGTTTTAATCTTTTGTAAGCTTCGTATCTGTGACATCCTCCAAAAGAATAATAGTAATCTCCTCCTTGTCTCCCAGTGATCCATAGCACCTCAATGGGTGGGACATTGTCTCTGGTCTCTGTGGACTAGATGTGTTAGCAAATAAATAATAAAAGCATCAACTGAATATTTGAATTTGTTAAATGATCCTTGAAAGAGCCAGGGTTATGTTACTAACTGCATTTCAAAGTTACAATTATCTTTTAGTGTCATATGACCCATTCTGGTTTCTGTTTTGAGCCACCTCCTTTTCCATCAAGGAAACAAAATATTTCAATGAAAAATTAAGGTGATACACAGAAATAGATTACTTAAAAAATTTTTGAAAGAGTATCATAAAACCAGTATTAATACCTAAATTATGGCAGTGCACAATAAAAATTAAAATTTAAGGTTACCATGAATATGTCTTAAAATGACATTTTGTAAGTAACCAATATGTTTGGAATTAATGGTAAGAGTGGGTTGCTGTTTTTTTATCAACTGCTGAGATATCTCTAGATTTAAATAGTTTTATAAAATTTCACCATGGATGCTTTCAAATTACTTATCTTATCTTAGATATACAGACGCTCCTTCTTTGCAGAAGATAATTGCGTCCACAGACCATGAGAGATGATCTGTTGGCAAGTGATGCAGTGGTCACAGGCCACGGCTATAGGGGTTCCACGCATTACCCCAGCCGCCTAACTATTGTCTAGTTAGGTACCCATTCGGAGCTGGGTGACTCGGGGACTCCTCAGGCCCCGAGAACAAATCCTCACTTTCGTGTGGATTCGAACTCGTGACTATCAGTATGACAGTCAAGAGCGCTACCTCTCGACCACCACGTCCCACATTACACTTACATGGCAAAAATATAAAATTTGAGCAATAAAATTTTTTTTAGCTTGAAATATAGTACCAAATAAAAAAGTTCCATTTTACAGGGATTCAAATCTTTATCATCATTACTATATTATATTGCAAACCTCAATCATGAATTATAATATTATTAAATATGAAACACCTACAAGCAATTTATTGAATTTATAACAATTAAATTTATACTAACTTCAATAGTTTCCATCAATGATGCTACTTTTTCTTCATCCAAAATGGATGGAATTGGTCTTATAAGGACACTCATTGGAACTTCATGGACTTCTGTGATGTGAGCTCCATGTACAGTTAAGTGGTCTGACAAGATATTACAAGGTAATTCCCTCTTGTCTTTGTTTTTTTCTTCTGGTTGAAACATGACTTGAGAATCAGATATGGATTTTAATTCTATTTTACAATGCTCAAAATTATTCGGGATCAAATATGTTCTCTTCGTACAAAATCCTGAAGGGTTACTTGAAGTACTTAGACTTGAACTTAGACAAAACTGGTCATTTGATTGTTCATTCAAGTTACCAATAAATCTCTTTAAACTCTGAGAAGGCCATGACTTTTCAAAGTTAAACAAATGATTGACGTTCCGGCTGGCAGAAGACTGTGATTCAGATTGTGAGATTGTACTGTGTGAAAATGATGGAAATAGTAGCTGACCAACTCCACTTATGATGTGACGTTTAATAAGTATCTGTTTACACTGTTTATTTTCAGGAAACGAAGATGCACAATTTTTTAAATGTAAAAAAGTACTTAAGCTTAACCATTTCAAAATAATAGTAAATACATTATTTGTTTTCAATATTGTAACTAATGTAGAACAAGGTGAAAACCTGCTTCTACTACTACTGCTGCGAGAGTTGCGGAATCCAACGCCAAAAGTAGAGATGGTAGACTTAGATAGTGTTCCCTGAAATCGGGATACACAAGTTATTCCTTTATATTGATGCAGCATTTAAATATTCGCCATTGGTTGTATTTAGTAAACTTTCACTGTTAGAAGTTGTACCACTCCTTATTTTATCGGTTCCTCATCATAGCTGTTGGGTTGACAAGGTGAAAAGTTTTGTTTTAATTGGCGAAAATTTATTGCAATGTCATTGTTGATACTGACGGTTTATTTTAACTTTCTTTCAAAGGAGCTCGTTACAAAAGGAGTTGTCGAACCTGGTTAGGTGAACTTTATATTAGTATTGTACATGCATTGCAAATTAAAATAATTATTTACAGAAACGACCTCCCATAGCCCACTCTTTTGGATGCAGATCTATAACAATAAACGTGAACACCCTTCTCTATCTTTTTTATGTTATGTGATAAATTTTGAAATTAGTCCGATTTAAAGTTATTGACCCATATCTACAATAAATTTTCAATCTCCTACTCCTAGTCAATGGCGGTACGGGTGGAGGATTGTGCAGACTACAACTTGTGTGTTGTTATACAATTTTGTGTTTTCATAAAAGGGTATAATATATTCAGTAACAATGGTAAAGCCACGATCTTAGTAGCAGTCCATAACTGACGTCACGCACCTAGGGGCGTGGGGGTCACGCATATGTGACGATCAGTGCTCGATTTAGGAAAAAACCAGTGCCGGGGATGAAAATTTTTTCAGCAGAGCCGGGGATAAATGCCATCCCCGGGGGGAATGATAGAAGTTAAAGCAGAGCCGGGCATGGAGCCTCACAGTGCCGGCCGGGGATATCCCGGTTTCCGCAACAAATTGAGCCCATCTACTAATTCTGCTACTACCACTATTACTACTACTACCACTTCTACTACTACAATATAACATTACACAAGTGAAAACTTATTATTTACAATACAACACATAAAAAATGATATGCAACAGGTTCTAATGTTGAAATATATTTTAATTTGTTTGTTTCATTTTTTCTAATATCTTGATTGAATTTACAGTTTTTAATATAAACTAGCTTGTAGCTGAGATGAAATTTACTTTAATATGGAAAGTGTGTTGTTTTCGTTTTTTAACTAATAGATATTGCTGTTGATGTTGCTGCAGTAAATGATGATGTTGATGCAGTAGTTGATGTTGTAGATGAAGTTGTTCTTGATGCAGCTGTTGCTGATGGCGTTTGTTGTTCATGTTATTGTTATTGATTCTGTTGTTGTTAATGACGATGTTATGCTTTTTTTGTCGTTGATGTTGTTTTTTATGTTTGAATTTACAGTTTTTAGTATCTTGTGTTGTTGTTGGTGTTGCTGCAGAAGATGATGTTGTTCTTGATGGCGTCTGTTGTTCATGTTATTGATGATGTTGTTGTTAATGACGTTGTTATTCCTTTTGTCGTTGATGTTTTGTTTAATGTGGTTGAATTTACAGTTTTTAGTAGCTTGTGTTGTTGGTGGTGTTGCTACAGAAGATTATGTTGTTATTGATGCAGTATGTGATGTTGTAGATTAAATTGTTGTTGATGTAGTTATTACTGATGGCGTTTTTGTTCATATTATTGATGATGCTGTTGTTGATGACGTTGTTTATGTTGCTGTCGTTGTATATTTGAAATTGGTCTAATCAATTCTAAACAGTTATTTTCTAAAAATCAAAACTATTTAAACAAATGATGGCGCTGTTCCGTAACTACTTCTTTTGTTGGTTTGCCAGAAGGTAGGTCGCTAGCAGAATGCCTTCCGTCTTTTAACCACTTTTGGCATACAACCTGGCATCAAAATGTGGAAGTGGTGGCCCATTTATTTTAATAAAAAGCAAGTGATTGATAGTTTCAACATTTAATGAATTCCGAAGAGATGTGTGAGTTAAATTCATCGCGCTGAATCCTCGCTCACAATCAGCAGTAGATATTGGCAGAACATCTAATCTCTTGTACAAATCATTAAGTTCTGCATCAGCATCATGACCATCTTTTGTCATGCGAAATTGGTGTACTATGGCTGAAGTATGACGTGCTTCAATTTTCAAAATTTTTTGAAGTCCATAATTTCACGATCTCCATACAACATTAACTCTTATGTGTTTTTTGGCCAATTAGCCTTACATAAAACTTCAGCATGTTTCAACACTAATGTGCTGTTGTCAAAACGGGAGGAGATGTTGTCAACCAACCTTTGAAAAAACTGTTTCTTAAAATTGTGAAACTTTGTTTGTTCCGCTTCTGTTGGTGACATAAGCTTGATTTCTTTGAAGGTACGTGTGCAAGAAAACTCCTTTTAAAAATCCTGACCACTGACACCATCATATTCTTTGAAGGCTGACAATGTTTTTATAGAAATTGAAATCTCAGCATTTACTGTTCTAACTAAGGATGAATTTTTTTGTAAAAATAGTGACAAACTTTTAATAACTTCAAGGGCTTCTTTGATTATCGTTAGTTCGTAAACAAAAATCCATTTCTTCAGTTTAAGACTTATTCCACTGCATTTAGTTCTATCTCAAACATTTCTGCTCATATCCAAACTGAGTGTTTCAAAATGTTTCACTAAAGCTGGATAGTTTTGCCAGATTGCTTGAACACTGCGCAAAGAGGATGCCACCCAACGAATATCAAATGTACGACCAATGTTTAGTAACTCTGTGTGTACTTCTTTTGCCACAATTTCCAATTGATTTCTATTCTTTGACGATCGTGAAAAATGCGAATATAATGATTCTACAAATATCTGAAAGTGTGAGAGTTTTGTAGATGTTTTTAATACATCGTGAATAGCTAATTCCAATTTGTGAGCCATGCAGTGAAAAATAACAAAATCAGTATTCATTTTCTGTTTCAATAATGCCAAAGCACCTTTCATTTCACCTTGTAAATTACTTGCGCCATCAGTGCAAATTCCAATAAGTCGCCTTTTCAGTATATCATCTGTAAATCCAAACTTATGTAGAACTTCAAGCAATGAATTTGCAATATCTTCACCCATTTGACTAGGCAGTTCAAAAAGATCTAAAAACCAATTGTTAATTTAATTGTTATACGCTATTCGTATATAAAGAATCAGACAAGTTTTCACAGAAACTGAAATACTTTCATCAAATAATAAGGAAAAAGTTGCTTCAGTCTCAAACAGAATGTATTTTAAAAGCTTTTCCATCATTTTTATAGAAACAAAAACTATAATATTTTTGCAAGAATGATCTGAAAATAGACACTTCCCTACATCCAGGCCATTCAGTTCCTGAAGAAGCATAATTTCCGGATGTGAAGTAAATGCACAATCACGCTTACAAACTGTGTATGCTGTGCGAAAAATACGTGACGTAACTTCCACTTTATTCTGATGTTGAAGATGCCATGAGTTCTCACTTTTTGATAAACTTTCTTCAATCAAGCGTTTTTCTTCAATTAATTTGATATTTGCACAAATTCCATGTGACACACTCTTACCATGTTCTGTAATTTTGTCCTTGAGTTTTTTAATTTTGTTTTTTAAAGAGTTTATTTCAAGTATGGAGAGACCTTCAACAAAAGTTTTCTCTATTCGCATTCTTTCTTTTCCATGCAAGCCTAATTTATTTTTTACTGAAGTACAATATGTACAAGGGGCGCGGTGGTCTATGTTGTAGCGAGCTGGACTACCGATCCGCAGCAAGAACCCGTGTCGCGGGTTCCAAACCGCGGATCTGGCAAGGCCCCCGGGGCATTGTGCTAACCACACAATCCCATGCTCGTTAGTGGTCAATGAAACTTGTGAACGCTACTTCACTTGCTCCCATGGACCTTCGTGGTCTATAAGGGATAAATAAACAATATGTACAGATTACTTTTCCATCGGCAGTGGCTTGGAGCCATGGTCTGCTTTTCTGCCATGTTTTGAATCTTGCTAGGGATAGTCCCACAGGAAAAAAATTCACCCTGTATGGGCTGTATGTTTACTTCATTAATTAATTCATTCAAATTTTTATCGGCATTCAATGTATTTACAGGTTCATCACATGTATTTTGGAAATATTCTACATTTTTTGGTCTGATACTGACATAATGAATCTCAGTAACTTGCCCGATAACCACTTTATTTGCATCCAACAATGATTGCGTTCTGCATTTCACAACTGTGATGTGCCCATTGTCATGCCAAATGTGTATATCTGTTCCCAAAATATCTGCTGTGGCTCGCACTATTTGTTCATCACACCAATGCCCATCCAATCTTTGGCATTCTAAATATGCAGTGAAATCTTTATAATCTGCTTTAATTAAAAATGATTCTTCAATGCAATTTGGATGGTTTTCTAAATAAGTCACTCCATCCTGTCTCAACTGCCAAGCATTGTATGAAGATATTGGATTTACACAACTGGATTGTTGAAGTTGGTCGATTATGGCGTGAAAAAAAAACAGTTACCATCACTTGGTACATCAACAACAATGCATCCTCGCTCTTGAACTATTTTTGTCAGATTTGTTAGAACAACATTGGAGTCCCTGATGCCTGTAAATGAAAACAATACAGTATGAATTACAAATGAATGACTATCAGAGCAGACACAGTGCTAGAAGTAGGATGGAAAGCCAGTTTGCAGACCTGCCTCTCCAATAAACATTGAATAACATCCCCACGCCATACCACCCCTTGATCTATTTAATGGCTTATTTGAGGACCAACTCCTAAATCTGCCCCTGTGTCAGTGTATTGATATCAGCATCACCAAGAACAAAATCATTTTAAATTACATCATTTGATTAAATTTTTATAACATCTGATGTATCTTAATCGTAGCCTATTGCTTCTATCTTTCTTGACAGCTTATATAACACTATTTACGAGCTAATAGATTTGTTCAACTTATTATTTTATATTAATAATAATAATATCAATCAATATATATTATATATTCAACTGCTTATGAATTTTGATTTTAATTTCAAATCAAACTTATTAAAGCCAAATAAATAAACTTATAATAATTATTTACTCAGTTTATTAATAAATTATTAATAATTAATGACTTACTACAAGACGTTGTCTGAAGAAGCTGAAGATCATCACTGTGAGATTTCACTCTCCGGATTACAGCATTTTTCGTAAAAGACAATTTTTGTTGTGTTAACGTTTTAAATTTTTTTACAAGACGGCTCTTTAGTCATTTCAATTTAAAACGAAAATTAAAAAATATTTATTTTAAATATAATTCTATAAACCGCGCTTTATGACAAACAAAAAGTGAACTTAAAATTGAAACCAAATATTATAAGAAAACAAAACAATTAGAATTATTTTCACTTATGTTTATTTAAATTAATTCGATAGATGGAAGCGCAGGTACCAAAATTTTCTATTAAATAAAAAATTTCGTGATTGAAAATTTGACACTGCTGTAACTTACCGTTACCACTTATTCGGCTTAAAAAACCAGTGCCGGGGATAAAATAAAATTTCTGCAGAGCCGGGGATAAATGCCATCCCCGGCGGGGATGGTAAAGGTTATAGCAGAGCCGGGATGTAGCCTCGCAGTGCCGGGGATATCCCCGGCATCCCCGGCGGTAAATCGAGCACTGGGATATGTGACGATATATGTGAAGAGGGTGAGGGGGTGTTTAAGAAATATGACGTCACATCAAATGCGCAACTTTAAATAAAAGTTCTCTTTAAATATTTGATTGCTTGCAATTTATTTAATGACTTTTTCGATGGCTTCACGCGTGTTAACGATATTAGAGTGCAGCTTTACACTAAATACATATTTAAATGATAAAGTAATTTGCAAATGCTAATTTTTCAATAAGAAAATATGGCTTTTAGGTATGGGGGTCAAAGTTATTTGACGTCATCTTGGAGGTGGGGGTATTCTAAATTTTTGTGACAAAGAGTGATTAGGGGGTGGGGGATAAATAGGCAAAAATCGCTGAAGTCTTTTATGGACTGCCCCTTTTTAAAAGTTTACCTTTAAACATCCTGTTTTTCATGTTGAAATTTTTTAGGAAATACAATCGAACATTTAAATTTTATTGTCTTCAACACTGCATGAAGAGTATGTCCAAACATGACGTCATGCACCTGGGGGTGGGGGGCGGAGAATGGTCACGCATTTGTGACGATGTCAGACAGGGGGGCTGTGTTTATGAAATCAAAATCACATCAAAATGCGCTACTTTTAATAAAATTTCTACTGATTGCTTACAATTTATTTTGTTAAATTTTCAATGCCTTCACACATGTTTCGATATTAGAGTGTATAAAAAAATAATAAATATGCCTTACAGACTATGAAGGTCCATGGGAGCAAGTGAAGTAGCGTTCACAAGTTTCATTGACCGCTAACGAGCATGGGATTGTGTGGTTAGCACAATGCCCCGAAGGCCTGGCCAGATCCGCGGTTCGAACTCACGACACGGGTTCTTGCTGCGGATCGGTAGTCCAGCTACAACTCAGACCACCGCGCCCCCATTAGAGTGTATGCTTACACTAAATACATATTTCAATGACAATAAAGTAATTTGAAATGTGGTAATATTCAATAAATTGGTGACGTAATATTGGGGTCTAAGTTTTGTGACAAGGGAAGAAAGAAAAAAAAGGGGGTGGGGTAAAAATCGCGTGACTTCTACTACTTTCAAGAAATGGAAATATAAATCAGACAATCTGTAGATGTTTGGTCTGAATCAAATATTAATTACTTTTATCATTAAGAATGATGAGTGACTATCACTAAGAAAAAAAAAAAGTCTTCCGCTGTCCTAGAGAGGAGATGAGCGCTGCCAAAGTAAACCAAACCCCGATAAAGTTCTAATGAAAACATTATAACCTCCTACGACTACACTGTTATGCGACAAAACATAAAAAAGTTAAAGTTCAGAATTTTATTTGCATTAAATTATAAAACATTATTGCATATCAGACTTGATTTGGTCAGTCACGGATACTTTTTGCTGCCTGAGGGGTTTATGTTGAACTGAACTGAACTGACTCTTAACCCGACGCTGGGTTTTGGGGGCACCCTTTTGAGCTGCACACTATCTCATGCCATGTGTCACGGTTCTGAGCTGCCTTCTGGGAGTCGCTAAATGACAGACCGGTCCAGTCTTTGATATTGTCCTCCCATCTCTTCCTTTGTCTGCGTCTTTTTCTTCTTCCCTAAACTGTGCCTTGCAATATGGTCTTTGAGAGACCTCCAGATCTTGTCACGTGTCCATCCCATGGTAATTTCCTCTTTCTAATTGAGGTGAGAAGATACTCGTAAGGGCCAATGACAGCACTTATTTTATCGCGGACCGCTTCGTTCGTGATGTGCGCCGTGTAGGAGATGTTTAGTACCTTTTGAAAAATCTCATTGCGAGCGCATTAATGCTTCTTTGGAGGTCTGGAGTGAGCATCCAAGCCTCAAAACCATACAGGGAGACTGACATCGCCAAAGAGCGCATTAGTCGAATCTTTTATCTCAAGAAGAGCTCCTTGTTTTGCCAGATGTGTTTAAAGTTGCTAAATGCTACAGTTGTTTTGGCCATTCTGGCAAGAATTTCTGGGTTTGAGCATTCATCGGATATTATAGCCTCTAGATATTTAAAGGTAGGGACCTCCTCGAGTTTTTGCTCGTTTATCAGAATTTCACTTGTGAATTTACTGTTTGCCATAACATTGGTCTTTTCTGCATTGATTTACATACCATAGGCCTTTGATGTCTTCTCTAGCTTTGCAAGGAATTTATTTTAGTTCGTCCCCATTGTCAGCTAGGCCGTCTATGTCATCGGTGAAGCATAGTTATAGTTCTATTTATGATGCTGACCGTTCCGACATGGTTTTCTAGCACATCTGTTATAATTCTTTCAAGGAAGAGGTTGAAGAGGATGGGGGAGAGTAAACACCCTTGTCCGACACCAACAGTGGTCTTGAACCAATCTCCCAGCTTGCTGTTGTAGAGTACTGCGCTGGTTGCTCTGTTGTACAGGTTCTTGATCACTGAAATGAGGTTAGCATTAATGTTGAATTTGTGTATATTTGCCCACAGTGCCACATGCCACACTCTGTCGAACGCCTTTTTAAAGTCTATGAAGACATGGTAAAGGTCGCTCTGGTGTTGGAGATGTTTTTCACAGAGCATTCGCAGGTTAAACATCTAACACACCGGTCCCACGCACCATGGGGACATTAAAGATACAGGTTGAGTCCCTCTATGGGGAACTTAAAGATTCAAGCGGGAGCAATGACTGCTCCGTAACAGTCCCTCTATGGGGGCTATAAAGATTCATAGGAGGATTATTATACAGGAGCATGACGTGCTCCAGTAGAAAGGTCCCATGTGGTGGACAACCACTGGAAGTTTTTTTGTTGTTGTTGTTCGGTGTTTTTTAATTTGTAAAAAATATTATGTTTATTTGTTTTTCCCTGAGATCTTGTATATTAATATATATAATAGCCCAGTGGTGTGGGTTTGTAACGTAACGCTACAGAAGCGATGTACGACAGTCTACAGCAGTTAGTTTAGTTGAAAAATCGTGTTTTGATGAGCGCTGTAAAAATATTTAATAGGATGACGTCATTGTTTGGTGTGCATCGGTGCGCAAAATACAACCCCTATTATTATTAAATACTTTGCGTACATTTCATAAAGTTTAATAATTCGTATTTATCAAAAAAGGACAAGTTAGTTGGTCTTTAAAAAAAAGGTTGGCGCCGTAGGCGCCCAAAAAACGGGGGCGCCGCAGGCGCCACGGCGCCTGGCACAATCTAGTATATATATATGTAAGTAAATTGTATGTATTAATGAAGATAGTTCTCATGACGAGTTTGCCATGAGATTATTATGAATATATAATTAGAATTATGATTATGAACATTGCACTCTGCCTATGAATTCGCTTTGAGAATTTTGTTAATGAAGTAGATCTATGTGATAATGTATTATGATGTGCAGTGAATCCATACCCTGACTATTTTTTTTTTGTTGTAAATATAAGATTCTACTTGGGAGTAGAATCTAAAGGAAGAGGGGGGACATGTCAGGTTTATGAGAATCGCTGTTATCACTGTTTGTTAAGATTATATTCTGCCTAGTCACCAGCTCACGTTGTTGATGTTTGGCGAGCGAGAATCATATGAGGGCGTGGATCAGGGTCTGTGCAAGGTCAGTCCAGGCCCACGGGGGGATAACTTGGGTGTGTCTCGGTGGGGAGAAGACAAGTCGCCGGGTGACAAGTGAACAGAAGGGATACCCGAGCTTTAGGGTTGCCGTGTTGGTCTGCTGGACTGTACGGCGGGGCTTATGTTGTAACTAAGATACACAGAGATGTGGTAGCACTTGATACAGTTGTACATAGGGGACATGTGGCGATTCATCTTAATAAAGATTGCTGTAGTAAAATAACGTGTGTCATTTACTGTACGCCAGTTGGTGTGTGAGCCTCGGACCTGCAACCCTAGACACCGATACCTGACACATTGTGCTCCATCCTGCTCTGAAGCCTGCCTGTTCTTCTGCAATGATGTCCTCTGCTTGTGGTTTCAGTCTGTTTAATATTATAATAAGCATGATTTTGCTAGGGTGACTAGTCAGGCTGATTGTACGGTAGTTCTGACACATCTGGGAATTACCCTTTTTTGGGAGCGCAATAACCAGCGATTGTGTCCAGGTTGTTGGTCATTCTCCTGTTTGCCAGATCTTGTTGCACATGTTGGTTAGAATGTTTATTACTGGGTCACCTCCTGCCTGAATCAGTTCACCTGGGATGTTGTCTGCTCCAGCCGATATCTCCCTTTTCAGTGTACGCACAGCCAATGCCCCCTCATCACGGAGAATATAATGCATGTCTATGTTAGTTGACGTCGGGCAATTGAGCACTGATGGATCGCCATTGGAGTCTTCATTGTACAGTTCAGAACAGTATTCGGTCCATCTTTTGATACTTTCTTGTTCTTCTATAATAATGTTTGCAGATTTGTCTTGTATTGTTAAAATACGACCTTGTTTGTTGGATGTCAAATCTTTGACAATATTGAGTTGTTCCTTAGTAGATTTCCATCGATGGATGTCTGTGCATTGTTGTTCTATCCAGTCTTTTTTTTGCTTTTTTCATATATTTCCTGATCTTTTTATGGAAGGCTCTGTATTTGGGTGCTTCTTCTGCAGTATTTTTTTACGCACTTAAGTTTTCTTCTTTAATCGCATAGTTCTAGAATATACGTGGAGACCCATTATTTTTTATTGCATGTTTCTTACCAAGTACATCCTTTGCTGTCTCAATTATTGTGGTGTTGAAGGTATCAATGATTAGATCTATGTACATATCCGTTTCTGTCTCACATAGTGTGGTCAGTGGATCTAACTAATATCCCTCCAATTTTTGCCCTGAACACCTCTGCGATTTCTGGATTTGTTACTGTGCTTTAATATTCAGCAAATTACATTTGTTGTGCGTAAGTACGCATTCACGGGACCCCTATAAGCAGCATTTACAAAATGCCTCTTTTTGTAGACTCACCTCTCCCTGCTAACGTAATATATGGATGGTCCCAAAGGCTTAAGTGACAAAAATAAAACAACAACAAAAAATGCTACTGAACGCATTCCTTTTGGTCGTTTTCCTGGAAATCACATTGTTTCTCGCTAAGTAAAATCTGGCATTTCGCTACCTCACATAAGTTGAATCTTTATTGGATGGAGAAAACTTTCGTTAGATAGTTGAGGTGCTCAAGATAACTAGGTATAACGTTCAATGCAGTGATACGCAGTAATTCCTTTTGATAAAAGGATGAGCTTTGTAAAGATCCTCTCTTAAAAAATTATTAACGCGTGGCTCTGCCTCTTGGAGGAACAGGTTAACGAAAATGTGTTTTTTAAAACAGACCGAAATAAACTTTCTGAAAAGAGAAATCTAAGTTTTATTTAAGATAATGGCCCCAGACACCCCATGGGTCGGTCAATGTTTTCTTACATGTGCTACCATCAAATGGAACTTTTCTTTGAATGGCGACAGATATTCACTCTAATGACGTAAATTGACACATTGGCGAATTTGAAAACTAGGAGCGTGTAATGTTCTTTTTTTTAAAGTTATATTTAATATAAACAATTATTGTAATAACTAGTCTTTAGACTATAATATTTTTTAAACTTAATTTTATCGACCTCCGATTAATGATTAATGTGGGGTTTTTTTTTTCATCGTGTCATTATTATATTTTGAACTTTTTTAACATAAAGAAATCCTTGATGTAAGTCGGAGTGATGTAATGGGGATGTGAATGTCCACAACCACAGCTGCCAGTTATATAAAAATATTTAATTTATATATTTTACTGTATTTAATTGCATAGAAACGTTATTTCCATAGAATCTCATACATAGCATGAAATTTTACAATGCCTTTTCTTGACTTCTGTATAGATTTTAGAAGGAGCGTCTGTAACAGATAAGATAAGACTTTTGTAAAAAATGAAGACAGACGGAAAGACGGATGGACATACGGACAGTCAGACTCACATATAGACAGACGGATGGATGAATGTTTAGATGGATAGATATATAGATTGCTAGTAAGGTGTGAAGTCCTAATGGACTCGATAAACTTTTCAAATCGTATAAGTATCGCAATAAATAGGTGAAAACATCAATGATGCAAGGCTCTTGTAAGACTCATTCTCAGTGCATTTCATGAATGATTTGACATGTAAGTAAGTTGTACAATTTGTGATGCAATATAATGGAACACTTAAACTTAATAAACTGGAGAATATCTAATGATCCTTGCTTCTAAATCCAGTCATTATGGGTAAACTTACAAATCTTTGGTCACTGAAGTGGAGCAACACTGACATGCGAGATAATTTTTAATCCGGGTTTTGTTGGAGATCATTTTAGGTCTACAATCTTCAGAAAATTTTAATTCGCCCCCCCCCCCCAACCCTAATAGGTAAAGTTACAATGTTTATACTTGATTGCCGAAATGTCACAAAATGTCATGAAATGTATTATCTGTGAAAGAGCAAATGAAGCAGATAAAACATGACAATACTACATGGCCGAAGACAAGGTCTTTGTGGTGGACGATTCGTCAAATTTATTATTATAAAAAATTCCCCACGAGATCAAAACTTTGTTCCAAATTTAAACTCTCTGGAATTTTAAGGAAGCTGATGTATTGTAATTTTAAGAAAGATTATTAAATATGGACATTCAACTAACAACTTATATGAATGTTTATGTGAATACAGTCAAGTAAAAATAAAATATGTTTCTAGATTATGGTCATGTTTCTTGAAAAATGTTTCACTGTCAGCTTGATCCCACACAGGATCGACACCAAAGAGAATCCCGGAGAAGACATTGTGGAATAGTTCGGACTACCACTGATCGATAATTAGTGCATAAAGTTGAATCTATATAATAATGCGCCTAAGCACATTTCCGTCCGTCAGTGTGTGTGTGTGTGTGTGTGTGTGAAGCCCCTATACCACGCAACTCTTGCTAACTTTTTTTAAAAATTGAAAATATAGACGCAAAATCATAATGATTTTGGGTTTGAGATTAACAGAGGGTGTGGTTTTGCGCGCCGTAAAAAAAACAATTAAGTGGCGTCATGAAGCTTTTATTATATTTATTTATTTGATGTTACTTTTTATCTTGATTATAATCCGAGTGTGTGAATATGCATGTGTGCGAGTGTGTTTATGTGTATGTGCGTCTGTGCGTGCGTGTGACTGTGTGTTTGTATTAGTTGTGAAATAACGATTTATTTCATAGATTGCTAAAAGTGAAATTAAATATTGAAAAGACGTTACCGAGTAATCTTTTATGTATAGTTAAAATTATGCACTGGATTATGAAAAATTCCGTTAATTTTATGAACACAAGTTTCTGCCGATGCGATCTGTATGGGTGCTTGAAGAAAAGATAACGGGAAGTCATTGAATGTGACTTAAAAAACTGTTAATTAGAAGAACAATCTCCAATGATTTTTTCAGAGATGGTTTTTACTTTATGTTTGATTTTAGAAGAAATGAGCCATTGCGCATATTAGTTGGATAATTACTCGCATGAATTGCCACAATGGAAAATAAACTGTGAAAAGAACTTATAGTCGCTGTTGAAATTGCATTGTTTATAGTTATAATATGTAATTGGGTAAGATTGATGCATTTTTATTTTGTAAAGGAAATGGAACCTTTCTAAACATTTTAATTGTATTTTACAATAATAAAATCATACGAAAAAAGTTCGAACGAATTTCCCTTAGTCACTGTTAAATAGCTATAGAAATAAATGTAAAGATGTTATTTAATTGAAGACGGAATATCAATTTTACATTTTAATATAAGCTTTTATACATCTATGTATATAATCGTATGGAGGCAAATTTTATACTGGCTTATAACAAGTCAAAATTACAGAGAATAAAAATTTCTTAAAGAAAAATTAACACGGAACCGTTTTTGAAGCATTCAACGAGTGATTTATCATTTTAAAAAATTGCAAATATTTGTTAGGAGGAAGAGGTATTTCTCTTATGTGCTTACTTAATACAAGTGAGTGTTTTGTATCGATTTCATTATAAACTGGCATTAAGGTAATTCGTATTGAAAGTAAACGCTCAGGGATTTTAAATTTAAGAAATGGTACGTGTATACGCATTTAGATATATACACTGTTGTAAGTTCAATAGCGGAATTGTAATTTTTATAAAGAGGGGCAACTTTGTGAGCTATTTGAAGGGTGCTTTTCATTTCTTGGGTCATGAGTTTATAATATTTTTGAGCCCTGAGTGGCACTATTTCTTAGCCACTGATAATGTCCTTTTTGCAAATATTAAGAAAACCAGCAGTGTAAAATTTTAAACCCAAACCTTGCGATTGAACGTTTTTTTTAAAACAAATAGACAATATTAAAAAATCTACACAACCCTACGCATCCCAATCACCTAAGTATTAAACAGCTCAATAAAAATAAATCTAATTTGTCCTAAATAAAGGGCATGCATAAACTATAAAGGAATGGATGTTGTGGATTAATTGGTAGATGAATGAAAAAGTTTACATAAAAAAGACTTATTGCTAGAATAATGCAATATTATGGTACGTGTTATGACTAAAACTGTAGAGTTTTCTATTGGTGCAAGTTTGTGTGTGGGGGGAGGGGCTATGTTCGTATGTGAGTGATTTGGTTATTTCTATGTCTGCTAATGTTGCGCCTCTAACATGACAACCAGTATTTTTAAAATTATATAAACAAACAAAATAATAATAATTTTCTACGGTGTATATAGAAATGGGTTGAAACATTCGGGGTCGAAACGACCCTTTGCGGAATTGTCTGGGATCGAATCACCCCGGGTCGAACCTTCCGTGGTCGAACCGACCGGGGACAAAACGTCCTGTGGTCAAACTGCCAGGGTCGAACCGTCCGGGGTCGAACCGTCCGGGGTCGAATCGTCCGGGGTCGAAGTGTCCAACCACCAAATAGAAAATAATATTTTTATAACTAAAGTAAAGTATCTTGCGCAAAAAAAATCCTATTCATTTCATGCTTAGCCTAGAAATAGAAATAATGTTTTGGAGAGCTTTTCCAATGAAAAAAGTAATCTTAACACATGTATTTTACTCTAAGACCTAACGAATGATGAAAAATCCATTTTAAAAATTGGGTACATTTCTCGAACAATGCATGACATACGCTTCTGGTAAAAACTGTTCTTTAAGGTGTAAATATATCAAGTGTAAAGAAATTTCACGGGTATTACGACTTATACATAGGATCTAGCATAAGGAAGACCTATTATGCCGAAAAACACTGACAACAATTCATTTTGTGCCAAGCTGTTTTGAGTTTATTAGATGAATAGTATACAACGGGAAAAAAGATTGATATAAAGTGAATTGTTACGATTAGAAAAAATGTGCGGGAATATATAATGATTGACATAAAATTTATAAGAAGATCAATTTCTCACCATTTTCTAAAAAAACAGCATTGTTCTTATGTTTTTATTCACGTTGAAGGAACATGTGCCTTTAAAACATGTAAACCATGTTTTCTACTCTCACCAAGCCACAATATTCACAAATATTATCTGGCTAAAAATATCCTATTCGTCTTGAACTAATTTCATGCTTAGATTATAAATGAAATGGGTGTTTAGCGAGCTATTTATAAGAACCAAAGAAATCCTGTGGAAAGATATTGTTTTCATGTTTTGATTCACGTGAAAAGAAAGTTAACTTTGCCCGTTATCTTTTGGTAACTGTTAACGACATTTGTTATTCCGGTAGAGTATATAGCATGCGTTATTAAAGGGGTTCGAGCATGGTGAAAGAAAGCCATCAATCGATCTGAATGGAAGGATGTGGTTGAGCAAGCCAGGGCCCTACAAGTGCTGTAGAGCCACGGATGACAATGATGTTGCTATATTAAAGCAGAAATACCAAAATTGATGGGTAATATTTAAACTAATAATATGTTTATTTTTCTCGACACACTTATCTTTTTTTTTATTAAGAAGGGGTTTGATTTATCACAACCCTAATTTCCAGATGCGTTTGCATTCATTTTTAAGGAGAATTTGAGACAAAAAAAAATAAAGTTATTCTTATTGTGCCTACCCCGTAGCGTAGCACGGGTATTTGGCTCGTATGAAATTAATCTGACATACATACATTTTTTTCATTAAATATTCGGAAGTGAATGAGAGAAATTCAAAATTTCGAATCAAATATCAGGATCAAAGTTTTTTTTAATACTTCAAACAACAAAGAACACATCACAACACAATAACATTGGTGGAATTGACTTGTGTTCCAATCTACAACACAGCAGGCAGCTCATCGATTCCTTACCACTCGACGGCGCTGCACAGCTAACGATCTCATAGCTCCGCCTCTAACCTTTACGATAAGCATGACGGCCGTGTCAATCCATGGCAAAAATTAATCAACCAAACGCACAGCAACGTAGCTAGGGTTCTTGCAACGGGTGGGTGAGAAATTTTTTTAAACTCTACCAAAAACAATTTAAGAGATATCCCAAAAACACATTAATTCTGAATTTAAAAAATAAATAAGTTGTTAGTACTTCCCAGAGGCGTCACAAGGGTTGGTTCACCCGGGGCGGCAGCTCATGGTGTCACCCGGGCGGTAGCTCATGGTGTCACCCGGGGCGGTAGCTCATGGTGTCACCCGGGGCGGTAGCTCATGGTGTCACCCCCTCATGATTTAACCCATAGAACTCCTCAGAGTTTTCCAGTGCCAAATAACCGGAATACATAGAGTTTTACAGTCTGGTGTCACCCACTGATGGTGTCACCCGGGACGGCCCGCCCCCACCGCACCCCCTAGCGACGCCACTGGTACCTCCACACCCACAACCCTTCAATTTGGCGATTCTATATTTAAGATGTACAGGTCACTGCGTCATAAAATATTAAGTGTTTTAAACAAGACGTCCCGTGTCGTATCAAACGCCGCTAATGATTTAGTGACGGGTGACATTTTATGAAAGTTATTGTTGAGGAGAGTGTGTGACTACTTTTCTGTCACTGGGTACAACAGAGAGCGCGAAGTTACTATGCCAATGTCGAGAAACAAAACTTACAGACGTGTTGCGAAGTCATGTTCGAAAAAAAGTGGGAAATGAACTGGCACAAACACAAACATTTCTAAAATTAAAAAAGTAATGTCTTAGCTGGGGCTTGAAGCTACGAATTTTCCACGTGTTAGGTGACTGTAATAACCACTACACGACGAAACACACGCTTTCTGGTGTTCTAAAAGAACAAAGTAATTGACCTCAATTGAACGAATTGTTGGTCTGGATGACCCCCACCCTCACACTACCTTTTCTTGACAGCTGATTCCTTGGTAGGGAAGGAAGACAGGAGACAGCTCGGTGTCGAGCATGGTTGAACCATGAAGAGATTTTTATACATAGATATGGTGCCAGACAAAATACGTGCCAGGACAATTATTTTTATTTTAGTTTTTTTTATGTATGGCATCTGTCCGTGTACGAAAGACGATAGATCTATCATTATTATTTGTGTGGTTGATGAGACCAATCCTTGAGTGGCAGTCTCTTCTGCATGTTGCACAAATAAATGCAGTGGGGCGGTGTTGCCTGGCTTTCTCCTCGCTCTGTTTCCAACTGCTTCTTCCCTAGTTTGCTCCTCTGCTCTTGGTGAACCTTTTTTCTCTATAGCCTACCACGTGGGCCTTTCCTCAGCCAGGTTTTTCCCCAGTTTCATTTCAAATTTTATTTTCATTTAAATACAACAATGTACAGTTTACAACAATTTCATAATCAAAATCTAAATACTTCATCTTGAAACCAAAGGGGGCTCACTCTCTAATGTAAAAAGTAAAGCAGCCTCTAATGCTATCAAGACGATCAAAATAAGTTTGCTTTCTTCCACTCCTAATTCTAAGTGCACACGCGTTGAAAATTTGAGCATTGAGAATAGAACTTTGAAAGATACAGCCCCATACAAGTACATTTTTTAAAAACTTCATCACACCAATTAGATTAAAAACGATGGCCAGCGGGGTTATGAAATAATAACCATTTGATAAACAAATAATGTGCGGCGATCTAAATTATAAAGACTCGTAAGCTTTGCCGTGGTGGCGCCAAAGTGATACTATGTTGATAGCGAGTCACCGTAGGAAAAATTCCACACCTCCCTTGGGAGGAACACTTAAGTGGGAGGCGTTTTCGGCCCAGCGCCCTGGACGCCCAGGCGGCCGCTTGTAGCAGTGACCGCTCCGGGGGGCTCCCCAGCCTTAGCACCCCTTAGGGGGCCAGAGGGCTGGGGGGGTTTTCCGGGAAGCCCCATGAAGAGCGCAGGCTCGGGACTGCTGATTTCTTCCACATGTAGGATAAACAAATATAAAATAACCTGATAAGACCCGAGTCGTAGCAAACGCTGTAGACTTGCAGATAGTGCAAAGAACGGGGGGGGGGGGGGAGAGACCGGACAAAGAGCAGCATGAATAAATGAAAACAACTCAACTGAACGTCGTGTGGGGGGAACCACCAACGCATTGTTGATATCGAGACATGTGCACAGCAATGTTACCTGCCCCCCTCGCCCCCACTTTGCACCACCATCGTTTAAAAACCATGAATCGTGATCGGTCGACCCTAAAGAGGGCCATTCGTCATGCTTACTCGCACAAGCACAAGTCTTGTTTATGTCTTAATTTCTGGTGAAATATACATGCACTAGATACAACCCGTGGCGTAGCATACGCCGCAGACTTGCTCATCTGGTGCAAAGAATCGGGGGTGGGGGAAGAAAGAAAGAACACAAATCACGAAAAAATGAAAATAACGCGAGTGAACGTCGGGGAGAGGGGTGAGATCACCCACGTATTGGGGGTTTCAAGATATGCGCACTGTGGTTGTTGCTACTTTCCCCCACCCGCACCCTTTACTACCATCACTTGCTCACTATAAACTGTGATTGGTCGCCCCCAACACACGACTCGTTCTTTTTCTGGTGAGTTATGTAGATCTAGAAGATAATAGATTGACTTTAATTAATGCATTTTTTATTCATAAATGGCAGTGCAGCAATTCCACAGTTTAAAAAAAATTACGCCCCCGGATAGGATGGATTTTATCTGTTAGAAATGATATTTGAGCTTCTCGGTATTTACGGAAAGAAACGGTTTGTCTGGAGTTCTTCACCGGTCCGTGTAACACAAATTTGAGACGCACCGCCTTGGCTCTAGCGTATCATGACAAAGCAAAACGTTTGTATGTGAAGAACAATAATGTGATAGATTACAAAGAAATATGAAAAACTGCCTTCAGTGCCTTCAGTGATTAAAAAGTCGAGGTCAGGTTCATGAGTCCGCCAACTGTGGTAGATGGCTGTGTGGAAGGGTTGGTTTTTTTTTTTTTTTTTTTGGTAACTTCCGTAAGCTTCCTTTCAACTTTTTGTGACTTTTACGGCCCTGCTAGCACCGTCATTCCTTTAAGGGTAAATTTTTTTTTTCTTAATCAATATTTCTAAATTATAGTACTCTAAATGAATCCGACGTATTCCCTCTCAGCATAAACCTCTATACTCTATATTCCCGACCCCATTTCTTCTACATAATAGTCATTTTTCTTCCCAATTCATTCCACTCCACTACAAGTCAATATTTCAGAATGGTGGCTCTAGCATTTCCTGTTTGACACTCACACAGAGTTTAACTGTGTGCTCGTTCACGTCACACAACAGGTAGTTGGGCTTCTTTTCACTGGACACCCGCATGACACAGATTCATTTTTTCGCCGTTACCCCCCCCCCCATTTTTTCACGCCTGACCAGTCCTCCTACCCAGCTGTCTCTCTCTCTCACTCAGTTACCCCCAACCACTCCTATCCCTCCTCCCGCACCCACCACAAGGACCCGTGTCCACAAACCATGCGGAGCGAGCGCTTTTCTCCCATTGGTGGATATCTTTGGTTCGATTTCAGAGGTCTGTGACTATTTAGGTCGAAATCTGTAACAACCTTTCCCGATGTTCATCTTATGAAACGTCGTTGCATAAAACACTACTTAAAGGGAAAAAAGGGACCAAATCTCAGAGATACGAGAACTTGTGGCAGATTTCGCTTATCAGAAACTAGCCACAGCCACAAGACGATTGGATTATTGGGAAAATAGCGAATGAATTCAAGCCGTTGGTAAGCCTTGTGTTTATTGTTACGTTTATTGTCACGGCCTGTGGTACGAATGTACTCATGACACAAAAGTGTCAAGAAAGATGTTCTTGCTGGTTGTGAGTTTTTACTACTTTATATTATGTGTTGGCAAGTATTGGATTGTTATTTTGTTTTTCGAGTTGTAACAATAATTATTGCTTAAAATTGTGAGTGTGCAACAAAGTTACAAAGAAAGTTAAAGGCATTTTAATTTTGCTTTAAAAATTCAAACTCAAGCTCTTTTTGTCAAAACTTGTGTAAATTTTGCGACAGCTAGTGATTTTTTACTTTGTTATAAAAACGCGAATACACACTCAAACAGACATTTTCATCCGTCTTCCGTAAACAAAAAATAATGAAGAAATAATTGTTCTTACACTTACGACGTCAGTGTAAGAACAATTATTTCTTAATTATTTTTTATTAGTTGTTATTTGTAATAATTAATAATAACTCCTTAAGTAAAAATTCCTAGCTAGCACACACCCCCTCCCTAAAAAAATGCCATTAGTTCTTAAAATTTACATCATTTTGTTTTTTACATTTTATTTAGCTTAATTCTAATTTTGTATTCCCTTCTTGAATAATGTAATTATTATGCCCGGTAGACTTAAATAAACTATCAAGATAAGAAATTTTGATGTAAGAGTTAATAAAATACCAAGAAGCGATTTCGTGTCCGAGATTCAATGATTGAATAAAAAAGAAATGATTCCTGATGGAAAGCAATATATTTAACTTATACATCGTACACAAAGAAATTAACAGCCTTTAATGAAGCCAAACGTCACTTGCGAGAGGGTTTTATAAGAGACTACAAAAATAAATCCCCCTTTTATTTATGTCACGGTTCCTAAAATGTTTTTTTTTTCTAAAGTGAAGGCCATTTTCTGAACTACTATTGGCGTCTTACATTCGTGGTTTTAAATATTAAAAAAATGTCTAAAACCAGATCAATGTCAAACACGCGACCGAAAAACGTGCACTTCACGGTTGGGTGATTGCTTGAATAAGATATGTGTATTTAGAATTGAGACGTACAGTGCTTCTCACGTCATTTGAGCCCTGGGATCCCAAGCGGGTTATCGAGGCGTTTTGCGATATTCAGGTGTCTTTTTTTTTTTAGGGGAACTTCTTAGCGTACCCAGCAATAAATTTAAGCTTTATTTATGAGCTAACACTAATAATAGTAGACGTTTCGGCTAATGCCTTCATCAGTACAATAACATAAATATTTTCTTACATATATCTTAAAACATAGTATGTGATAAAAATTAAAAGAAAAGAAAAACAAAATGCTTTATGCAATCCCCATTCTGTATGATAGTCAGAGATAGATTGTAAGCTATACAACTCACTGAATCTTTAATAGATTCGTCTCAACTTTGTCTAATCTCCGTCTCAATTTTTTATTGTCAAACAGATTTTGATACAAAACAGGTTTCCTTACTTAACCGAATACCCAAATTTTTTTATCACCCCCACGCCCCGTACAGATATGTAATTTTACAAAGATAAAAAACAAATTACACAAACTATTTGTGTAAGAAAACAATCAATTTAATTTAAGCTTAATTATAAAACTAATACTAATACAAATAATGGGAAACGTTTCGGCTCATGCCTTCATCAATACAAAGTAAAATAACATTAATTACTTACATTACATATATCTTAAAACATATTAATTAGAGCCTATCTGATAAAAAATGATAAGAAAAGGAAAACAAAAACAATCAAGGACACAGAATATAGGAAAATGGAGGAAGTTGAAGTATCTAAAGTAACAGTGATTACCGCAACGGGTAAACGATTTTGCAGTCAGACAAAATTGTGGATTTGATTAATTCCATATGGAGTCAACGTACCAAATCGTTTTATGAGTCTATTTTCCATGTGGACTCTATCATGGCTATTGGGTGCATATAGTATACCAGTAACTGCAATATCCATAATACCGTCATGGCCAACACTGTTAAAACACAGGACAAAGATAGTATAGCATAACAATATTGCTCACTTATCACAATTCCTTTATCAGATTTTTTTATTTTATTTTTTATTTTTTTTAAATTATGAAGTTGCCATCATCCAGACTTTGAGAGTAAAACCATTTGGCTGTTCTTTGGTCGCCTTAAAAACCGGCGCCGTCAATAACGATGCTCGATATCGTTTAAATATTAAAAGGGAATGCTCACAAGTTTGTTAGCGGTGTCAAAGTAGTTTTGTACCCCCGTGAAATCCCACTCATTGTAAATAGCAAGTCATTCTGATTGCATATTAGTAGATCCATCATAACGTCACTTCGTTATTATAACTTGCATAACCTGTGCAAGTGAACGGTGACGTGTACCTCCGACTCCGAGTCAATATTTCCACCATGACGTCACGACGCCGTGTTAAACAACATGTGACGATGAATTGGCCAGGCGGCCCAAAGACTCACGGACACCCAGGCCCACATACCTAGGTGTTACCAAACTTTCTTATCTCTCCCAGCACCTTACATAAAACTTCGGTTGGTGCTTAAATAAATAAAAATTAATGGCCCTTCACAAACTGGGTACACGTGTACTTAGTGCCTAGGCTTGACCTACTTTTTTATGTGGGAATGGGTAGCTTAAGGTATTTTATTATAGCGTACTCATCCACCGTTTCCCTTCATAATACCAACTCCCCCCCCCCCTCCCGTACATTTCATAGAATATGCTTTGTTATTTAATGTGTGAATCAATAGAAATGACCAGAGCACCCAGTTGGACTAATTTTGTTGAGGCATATCCAGGTATTCTGTAGTATAGGAAGCACCTTAACAGATTTTCTGTTTTACATTAGTGGTAGTCTGAGTCAGCTAAATTGATAAGACGAAGAATACAAGTTTTTTTAAAATTATTTATAAAAGAAAAATTTAAAAATGCAAGCTCTTTAGCTTTGATATTTATGCTAGAAAACATTGCCTGACGAAAATCTTGCCTAACAAAACAAACATTACACGTTGAGATGAGGCTTAAAGGCCAGAACCTTATTATGCCAAACATTTCTTTATTTACTTGTCTATGGCCAATTAACCATGGGTCGTGGTGGTCGCGAGGTAGCGCTCTCGACTGACATACCGATGGTCACGAGTTCGAATCCACACGAAAGTGAGGATTTGTTCTCGGGGCCTGAGGAGTCACTTGCCAACAGATCATCTCTCATGGTCTGTGGACGCAATTATCTTCTGCATAGAAGGAGCGTCTGTATATCTAAGATAAGATAAGATCTGTCTTGTTACCTAGTACCTGATATAAATTTTCCCCTTATTTTATGTCATTAAGATGTTTTTTTTTACCTGTAAAGAAATAATTCCTACAAATATTTTGAGTTTGGGAGGGTTAATGTTAATTTGATGATCGTCGTCTTTTCTGTTGACATCACGTGACTCTCACTCAGTAATTAAGTATTCGCCATGCATCCGAGTTGACGGCACGTTGTTAGTGCTGAGTAAAGCTGAACCTAATGAGAACATGTAGGAGTGTGTATTTAAGTTATGTTGTGGGGTGAGAGGTTAAAGCTTACACTTTTTAAACTCAAGCTGAAGCAATATACAAAAAAGAAAAGATAACCCTTTTCATGATTTGCACCAACAATAGGGGAATTAATGTATTTAAAACAAGTTATCAAGAGGGAAATTAATGTAGTTAATTGCAGGCTATGTACCAACAACACGGGGAATGATGTACTTAAATGACTGATTGGTTATTATTGGATCCCTGATAAAAAATATGAATTTAGAGCTGAAAGTGAGGGAAACGGAGTTTTTAGTTTTTAGATAAGCATTGTTATCAGACTATTCACTGTGGCTTGTAAACTCTTAAATGTTAAAAGGTGCCTTTTGCAAATATTGCGTTTTGTTTCCCAGGCAACCGCCAAGCTCAATTTGGTGAAAAAGCTTGCAGGCGTGAACTGGGACGCTCAGAGCTGTTTTTATGGGCAGTGTAAGGTCGGTAATAGTAAGCCCGTCTAAACCTTTGCCAGTAAAACGGCATTGGAAAAACTATGCGCATCCAGAACCAAGCGCTAAGATTCAACTATGACGCTTACAGAACTACACCCACAACTGCCGTGGCAGTCATCGCAAACGTTAAATAACGACTAGAAATACAAGACAAGACAATTATAACCACTGCAAAAAGGTATTGCAGATTAGACACTATAGAACCCTGTTACCAAAGGCAGGTTAACTGGGATGGATGTGCGTGGTTGAAGCGGTCCTCATTTATGCACCATGTAATGGAATTGATAGGGCCGTCAAACCCCCACAAAATAGAAGACAAACTATTAGAGCCCCATTAAACCGGCCCATGTGGAGGCTACTCGTCCGTAATGTTTGTCTTTCACTGACACGGCAGTGACGAAACGAGGCCTTGAATATGTACAGAAAGTGGCTGTCCCTTGAGACAAGGGAACCAAAGTGAAAGTGTTCACGGATGGGTCTGCCAACCGGAGAGAAGTAACTGCAGGATATGGTGCATTCATCCTATAAACAATAGGCGGGCCACCAAACGAGGAAATTTCGGGATCCTGTGGGACTATGACATCGAATTACGATGCGGAGCTTGAAGCTATACGCAGGGCTCTGGAAAGTGTGCACCAAACATTGCAGGGATCGGATCAAGTAGGTTTTGACGTGGTAGAGGCAAAAACAAGGCGCCCAAGCCCCAACCAGACGTCCCAGTCCTTATCTCGGGGTAAAGACCTGGCCAAATGGACACTTCAGGAACGAATGGGCTGACAATACAACTGCCAAGGGGGTATTCGCTAACATGCCCAAGCCATGCTGATCAGACAAGTGGTGGAGTTTGAGCCGAAAACATCAGAGCTAAGTGACTCAAAAGCGAACAGAGGACTGCCCAACTAACTCATATTTCAACAGGCTAGACCATAACAGGCATTCGAACTGCCGTCATTGCAGCCTAGCCTCTGAGACGGTACTACTTCGTGTCCCACGCTACACATAGCCGTTGAGGTTAGGGAGACAAAAGTATCCCACTTGAAGTCAGGGTTGTATGGCACTGCTCAGCAGATGAAGCAGTTTGCACGATATTAGCCAAGACCTTAAGAGCCTTAGTCTCAGGCCACTAGACTATGTAAAGAAGAAGTGGGCATTTTTTCATTAAACCATGCACAAAATATAAAGATTTCAACGAAGATGCATGTAGCCAAATGCAAAGCAAACGACAGAAAAGCTGTCATGAAGATGCAGGCAAATTTTTTGCATTTTTGGAAGCCAAAGCAGTTTCTATAGATGAGCATTTGGACTCATCGTTGACTCATCAGCGGATTTTTGCTAAACATGTGACAGAAATGGTTAAACTTGAATAGTTAGAGCAACCAGTAACGTAATCAATTATACTTACATATATAATTCCTTTTTTTATATACACCATCTTCAATGTAATAAACTTTCAGAAAATTTAGTTCAGTTTTATTTTAAAAACTTTATTACATTTTTATAAAATGTAAGGGTGAGCGGTTAATGCCCCCCTTGCCCGCGCCCATGCACTCTTGGGTTAAGATAAAACTTCGATCGTGAAGCATTGTGAAGAACAAGACAAACACGAGCCCGACAATTTCAGCCCACAGTTCGGCATGTTACACAACTCACACCTTCAATGGTTATAAAAGCATTTCATCGACTTCTACTTTTTATAGCCAGGCTTTGTTTCTTCACATACCAAACAACATTTACCAATCAAAAGTTACCTGTTGCTTGACGTATTGATGAATTTATCTGTTAATTTTGTTTTTGCCGAATGGCCAATAAACGTTGACTTTGTTTTATTTTATTTTCTCATCTAACACTATAGACTATGGAGTATTTAAATTTATCTAAGGACAGTGAATTTCAGTTTTTAGTTTTATTAACAGGACGTCGATTTCATGCGATTTTTTATTTTGCGACTATCTTCTTAGTGTTGCAGGTAGATAGCAAAATTATTATTTTTATGTCAAAAAGCAAAATTTTTAAAATGAATTTAAAAAAAAAATAACTTCAGGGCGCTTATCATTAAACTAGAGCTCATGCCCTAGTTTGGTGAAAAGAAAAAAAAACTATATTATTACTAAATTTGACCCCAAATAAAAACCCTGTTATCTCCGATTAAGAGACATTAAATATTGGCAGAGTGTTATCAAAGTTATGCATGCACAATGTACATGTTTTCCACTGCCTATTGAGGTTCAAAATCTCATAGTACAGACGTATTAAACTAATCTATAGTTCTATGCTTGTAGCATTATCTAAATATTATCTATACCACTTTCTCATTTAAGGCAAGTTTTGTCACGACCAACTTCCAACTCAAATAAGTTGGACGATTTTTACGGCAATTGGAAATAGACAATATCTTGTAATATAGTAAGGAAAGTGTTGGATGAGTTTTTCAAAAATTTGATTTATTTGAAGTATAACTTATTGACTGAATTAACACGAAGCCTCTCAGTCCATCAACTCACATAGTACACCATCAGGCTGTTTTTGACTAGGGTTGTACAGGATTCCGTCACGGAAAATCCGAAATCCGGCCATTTAAAAAATCCGGCTCCGGGCGGATTTCACTTTATAAATTTTGTTAAATCCGGCTTTTGAATCCGTTACAGCCATATTTTTCCACCCATGTTCTTGGTCTTGATATTGGCTCAATAGCTTGGTATATTCTTCCCCCCCCCCTTTTAGTTGTTAAATTATTAGAGGGATGTATGTAAACAATTTGCAATTTACGAAACGTTCGTAGTATTGAAGCAGCCATGTAATCTCTTCCCACTTTGATTCGAATATGAAACACAAATTGAACTTTTCCCTTTTTTTCCGCTGAGGGATGTGTGCATGTACACCTTATATTATTAAACAAATGTATGTTATATAACACACACATCAGAACTGAGTGGTGAAGGAAGAAATGTATTCAGAGACTGCGCCGACCCCCAGCACCACCTTTCCCCTGATTTCTGTGGGGTTCCGGGTGTCACACACTCTTGCTACCCCAACAAACCTGATCACATGCACGAAATTTAACGATGTTGACTGTACTGATAATTGTTCGTGATGTCCATGGGTATAAATCAAAATTAAATGCCTGACTTCATCTTATTGCTAGCAAAATATTTTAAAACTCATTTTGAAAATTGGAAATATCCATGACTCACATATAGACAACTGCATAAGCCATGCTTATAGTTGGAAAAAATGTTAAGATTTATTCAAGTGGTAGAAAAACGAAAAAAAAAAATTTTTTTGAGCACCAAAAAGCACATAAATTAACAAAATTAAAACTCAAAGAAGGAGTGGCATTGGAAGTATGCTAGCTACGTCAAGTTTGTGTCATCAAATAAACAATATATTTAACTGGATATCATGGTTCAAGAAGTAATGATGTTCAACAGGTAATGATGTATTTCATAATGGAATTCAGACAGAGTTGCTCTTTTATTCATTTTTGTTTGAACTTGTTAAATATTAAAATATGTCACAAATTTCTTTTTTAATTTTCAGAGTAACACTCACTCTACATGCAACACGTGTCACATGGTATTGTTGCATAGTCATAGTATTAATATAATTAAGTAATCATTACTTGTTTTTTGGTTACAGAATTTCTATTCCAAGTACTTTCTTGTCGGCGCTCACTTAAAATTCAACCCTGTCAGTCAAACCTCATCCCCCTGTATTAATGGACAGCCATAAGACCAATATGGCCACCATTGATATAGAAACACAATTTTCAAACGGGAAGGCCCAAAATGGCCATGCTCATCAAGGTCCTGAAGGCTCTGTCCTCTCTGCCCACGATATCAACTACACAGTGAAGGTGTCCACAAAGTGCTGTCGGGGGAAAACAGATAAACAAATATTGTTCAATGTCTCGTATGTGGAATGTATATCATTTACCATTGTTTTGTTAAGTTTTAAAATTTTTTTAAAAGGAAAATCACAGTTCATTTTTTTATTAATTCAATAACTTGACAATTTAAATTTTTTAAATGAAATTTTATATACATAAAAATTTAATAAAATATTTTTTTCCATAATAATATTGAAGGATGTTTTTTTTAATCAAACAGAGGAATATTCAAAAAAGGCATGACTGCTATTTTAGGACCAACAGGCTCAGGAAAATCATCGTAAGTCATTAAATTCCAGACACTTGTTTATGTTATAATATAAATAGTTAATGTCAAAAATAAATTCATTCTTCAGTTCACTTTATGGCTAAAATTTCAACTACTTTCTTACCTTTTTTTTTTTTTTAGCTTTCTTGATGTGTTAGCTGGCAGGAAAGATCCAGAAGGTGTATCTGGACTGCTTCTTTTGGATGGTAAACCTGTGCCAAAAAATTTCAAATGTATGGTCGGATATGTTGTGCAGGTATTTAGGCAGTTGAATTTCATAAATTAAATATCTCTTTAAGGAATGTTCGTAGACATCAGAATTTGTAATAAAAAAATCTTAAGTTATGTGTTATACTAAATTAAAAATTTAATTTTTCATTTTAAAAAAATTAAATAAAGGACGATGTTGTGATGGGAACTCTGTCTGTCAGAGAGAACTTTGCCTTCTCTGCTGCCTTGAGGCTGCCCACATCAGTCAAGGCCAGTGAGAGAAAGGAGAGAATCAACCAGGTTATTAAAGAACTTGGCCTGGAGAGGTGTGCTGATACTAAGGTGAGAAGAAATATAGTTATGTTAAGGTTATTTGGACTCAAGAGATGTGCTTACACCAGGATAAGAGGAAATGTAGTTATACTGCATTTATTTGGCCTTAAGAGATATGCTTACACCAAGGTAAGGGAAACGATATTTATACTGCATTTAGTTTGCCTTAAGAGGTGTGTTGACACCAAGATTAGAAGAACATGTGTGTAGTCATAGAGCTTTAGAGCTAAAATTATCTCAAGTAAAAATGTATTCCTTATATATTACATTTCTTTCAAATACTTGATAACTTTAACTGTAACAATAATTTAGAAACTTCAATCACCTTAAAATAGCATTTAGTGAATCCTAAATAAAAAAAGTTCCTTCAATTTATTATGTATCTTCTCCTACATATAGAATGCTTATTTTAATCATAGGTTGGAAACGAATTCATCAGAGGAGTGTCAGGAGGTGAGAGGAAGAGATGCAACATAGGCATGGAGCTCATTATCTCCCCTGCAGTGCTATTTTTGGATGAGCCCACTACAGGACTGGATGCCAACACAGCCAACACAGTTCTGATGTTTTTGAAAAGGTTTGTGTTGACCAGTGGTCATTGGGTCCTTGAACTGAAATGAAAGAGCATGAACTTTTTCAAACTTGTCCTTGTTTTAAACACTCCCTTCATTTTGAGCTCATTTCTGTTGAAGATGTTTTTTGAATCTTTCTCTAATCTTTCTCTATTTCAGAAAACTCTTAGATAATTTCTTTTTTATATTTTTAAAGCTATTATTTAAAACTTAGCAATAAACTTTTGCATTAAAATGAACATTTAAAAAAAATTATTATTATTCTATTTTTTTGAAAGTAGCTATATTAAAAGTAATGTATCAAATGGATATATTTTAAAGAAGTGCAACTAGTTAGATATTATTAATTGTTAATAAACTGGAAACCAAATATGTTTTTAAAAATTTGAATGACATCTTCAGGAAACTAAACCTTAAATGAATGATGTTCACTAAACTGATTTCACTGTGCTTTTTTTTTGTCACCAGACTGTCTCGTAGAGGAAGGACCATAATTTTCTCCATCCACCAGCCCCGTTATTCCATCTATCGCCTGTTTGACAGTTTGATGCTCTTATCACAAGGTCACACAGTGTATCATGGGCCATCAGAGGAAGCATTGGAGTTCTTCTCTTCACAAGGTTAGAATTTTCTTTGCAGCCATAGTTACCAAAACAAAACAAACTGATCAGTGTGGTTATTTAACTTTCATTAGTTAATAAATCTTCCTTCAAAATCAGCAATGTTCATGGTAATAATATCTTATATAATCTGTAATTATTAAATTTTTTGTTATGATTAGAAGATTAAAAAAGATTTAATCAAGCTGTTTGTTTATGTTTTTTAGATTTATAAGTTTTTAACTCATTGGGATTATTTTTTAAAAAGCAACTTTTCGTAAAATGTAGATTTATAATAATGTACATTAGTCCATTTAGCTAAACTATTGCAACTTTCAGTGTGGTTTCTATCATTCCTCTTTCAGGCTACATCTGTCAAGAACACAACAATCCACCTGATTTCTTTTTGGATGTTATCAATGGAGACCCAACAACTTTTGCTGCTAATGGCATGAGCATTGAAAAAGAAGTGGAGTCTGATTTTGAGAGTAAGTTGATGACACTTTTAAAGATAAGTTTAATTTAATTCATCTCAATTAAATTTGCAGTGCTTGACATATCATATAAACAGAACTTCCATTGTTGAAATTTATATAGGAAAGATCAACATTTGCAGAAAATAAGTTATAGGCACTTTTATATTTGTTTTTAATGTCTAACAAACTACAAAACTTTTTCTATTTAAAAAGTATCATACCTATTCAGAAGGTAGCAACTATTGGAATAAAATAAAATAACATTCTTATACCAATTGTTCATTACAACTCATGTGTAGATTACTTAAGCATTGCCCTACCTTTCCTGTAGCCACAGTCACAACATAAGGGCTTTTTTAAAACCCAAAACACTCAAAATGTGTTTAAAAATTTAGATTCCATTTCAGTTGTGTTGTATTTACACAATAATATCATCTGTAGCTTTCAGTGGCAAATTTGACTTTCAATTCAGTGGAAGGTTGTATTAATAATTTAAATTCTTATCAAAATCCCTAATGAGTGAGATCACTTTCAGATATATCGGTAGCTGATGAAGAACTGCCAAGTAAGAAATTTTGTTAGACCCTCAGATTTTCCAATTCTCTATTTGTTTTGTGTAATTCAGCTAACACATTTCTTTCTGTTTGAGGATACCCTAAGCTTTTTTTTTGTTGTTCCTGTGCCAAAGGATAAAATTTTTACCTTGAATTTTTTATTTAGAGATGAAACAAGTGACAAACTTTCTGTGATTTTATTTTCAGAGATTTTATGAATTAGATTCTAATGCATAACTGTACAGAGAATTGTGAAGTGAACAAGACATGCTAAGTGTCTCTTGTCAACTATTTTATGACATTTAACTCTTAAAGTCGCAAAGCGTCGTAATGCGTCTCTTCCCGCTATCCGTAAAGCGTCGTAATGCGTCCCTAGATACAAATCTCGTTAGAAATGAGATCTCGGCAAGTAAAAACTCTTCAATGCATGAAAAACGGTGTATTTGACTTCCGGCAATGGCGGCCGATGCAGGCAGGAGTGTTATCGCTCGATTCGAGATGTTTTTCGGTAGTTTTAACGGTTTTTTTTTCGAAGATACGTTTTTGTTATACTTTATTACTAAAATAATAGTACTAAACTACAGGTAAACATTGTTTCAAACTCAGTACGGTCTTTTGGATGCGTAAAATAGCCGTTCTTAGCCTTAAAAATGAAGTCAGTATGACAATAACATTATAAATGGATTTTACGCAAATTTTTTAATTTCATAACCGGTTGATCGTAATACGGGAAATCCTTACGGGACTGAGGCGGAAGTTTTCCAAAAACCTTATGGCACTTTAAGAGTTAATTTAATTATATGAGCTTAAATATGAGGTACTTTGATGTCTGAAGAAGTGTTTGGTGTTGTTAAATTCCATCTTTTTATGAAAAGAAAACAAACCATCTCAATCATTTTTAATTTAAAAACAAAAACCTCTTTTGGTACTTACTGTTTCTCAAGTGGTGCTTACGTAAGAGTATGATATTATAGATGATTGTTGGGGGTGGAATGTGGAAGGAATCTGACAAGTGGTTCATTCAATCTGTGCCATATTTTTCTCTTTCATCAGTATGTCTTTTTTATTTTTCATGCAATAAAAGTTAATTTAGAAACATTTCTTAAAGATCATGAGTTATAAAACGCTTTGCATGAGATAATTGATAAGAAATATTCTAAATGTATTCAATTAACTTATGTTAAATTTCTTAATATCTTTTTCTAACAAATTCAATGTTAAGTAATGACCCTCTCAATGTTGCATTCTTATAGTTTCAATATTTTTGAATCATTTCTGTTGATCCCCATTAAGTCTTTATGTTTCACTTTTTTCACATTTTCCCATTTTGTAAAGATAGTTAAATAAATTTACCAGATAACTTATTTAAATCCTATATATGAACATATGTTCTCACAATCGTTATGTATTAATATATATTGTTAACTCATACTCTTAAAGTTGTAACTTAAAATGTAAATAAAACATTTGGAACAAAGGAATCTTTTATAAAATGTCATATTAGCTGTGTTAGTGTTAGTAAAGTTATTATTGTTGCTAACTAAAACGGATGCCTTTTGAGTACTTTACTTATATCAAAGACCTTAAAAGTTTAAATGATGTTAATTAACATAATTTTTACTATCATTTTCATTGAAATCATGATTTTTTAATTAATTAATATAATATAACTGCAAAGAATTGAGGAGAAAGTCTGTGCTACCAAATAGTAAATTTTAAATAGGTGTCCAGGTTAAATTATGAAGAGGTGGTGTAATTCATTACTATTGGAAGTAGAACAGTGCATTTCTAAGTCACCTTTTTTTTTAACCTATCCCTTATGTCAAAATACTATGAATGTTAAATCTTCTGGCAAACATTGTAGTTTTCAATCTTATTACAAAATGAAAACTTGTTGTTTCTTTTTTTTTTGCAAAGATGCATCTTCAACTTCTATATTAATTTTTACAAATTAAATACAAAATTCATTTGTTTCATTTTTAGCTTCTCAAAGTCAGCATGAAAAATTGGTGGAAGGATTCAAAAACTCAATTTGGAACAAAAGGTATCACTTTGTGTTTTTTATGGGTTTTTTTTTTTTTTGGTAGTCATTTTTAAATGATAATCATCAAGGCCTGAATTAAATAGCCCTAAAAAATTTATTTAGAGTCATAAATAATTTTTGGTGGCTGTGTGTTGATTTGTGGCCTAAAATTAAAAAATCATAATTCATCCTTTTGCTTGGGCAGACTTCAAGAAGAAGTTGGCAGCATAAAACAAAAATTTGAAGCTCAGGGGGGATTCAAGGGTGAACAACACAAAGCCGTTGATTATGTTACATCATTTGGCCATCAAGTAAGACATTTATAAATATAGTTTTAGCATTAAATTATTGAAGTGTAACCTTATGAACAAACATTAAATAAAGATTTTAGACAAAATATATCTGTTTATTTAGGGGTCATCCATATATTACGTACTCAAGGAAAGGGAGTTAAATTATGGCATTTTGGGAATGGATGCATACAGTGGATGGGTCTCAACTATATGTGTATGACCGCACAACACATTTTAATTTGCATAATACTAATTGTATTATCATAAATGGCTCTAGCTGCATACAGTGCTTGAAACTGACTAGTTAAAGACCAATATAGAATAATCTTTTGTAATAAAATGGAAACATAATTCTGAACTTTTAATTACTTGGAAGTACTGAACATTTGATTCAGACCTAACATTCACACATTACTAAAATATATCCGTCTGATTTATATTTCCATTTCTTGAAATTAGTAGAAATCTCTCTTTTGCCCATGCTCGCCCAAGTCATTATATATACACATAACGGGACAGTGATTTCACTGCTTATATTGTTCTTTTTATTGTTTTTGGTATGTAGTGTTCAAGAAAACAAAATTTGAATGTTCTTCTCTATTTCTTAAATAATTTCAAAATGAAAAACCCAATATGAGATGAATAACGTCACACCACTCCCCTCACTACACTTTGTTAAAATAACTTAGACCCCACCCTCCAATATGATGTCACAAAGGGGCCGCCCATAAATGATGTCCCACAACAAGATGAGGAGGGGGTTAAGCATTTGAGACAAAGTGTAACAAAGTGGAGGAGATTTTAAAGAAATGTGAGGTCACATTAAAAGGCATAACTTTTAAAAAAAGTTGCAATTACATATTTGATTGTTAACAATTAATTTAATGATGCTTTACATGGGCTTCATGAGTATTACAATATTAGAGGGGAGCCTTGCGCTAGCTACAACATTAAGCTTATGTGACAAAAAAGGGATTTGAAACATGATTATTTTCGAATTTAAAAAATGGCTTTTAGTGGGGAGGAGATGGGAAGGGGTACATTTTTGTTAACGTTATTTTTTGTGGGGAGGGGGATCTAGCAGTTTGTGACCACAGGGGGCGGTGGAGGAGGGGGAATCAGCCACTATTGCGTGACATCATTAATTAAAGGCCCAAAAGCTTTGACCTCCCCTTCCCCTAAAGGTTGTATTCTCTAATTGAAAATTAATATGTTGCAAATCATTTTTTTGTCATTTAAGTTTTAAAATGATTTTATTGAAAGGCTGCACTCTAATATCAATACACGTGTAAAGCCATTCAAAATGTCATTAAATAAATTGCAAGCAATAAAGTATTTAGAGGGAACTTTTATTTAAAGTTGCCCATTTTGATGTTATGTTACTGTTCTTTAACACCCATCTCCTCTTTGTCACACATTGTCAAAAAGGCGTGATCTCCCTTCCCTCCTTCACTTTTTAAGGCTATTGATGTCATTTATGGGCGACTTAAAGAGTACAAGCAATATCTTTTGACACTAGCTTACCATTAATTTTTATAATTGGGGGGGGGTGTGGGTTGGGGTGGTGATTGAATTTATACATATGCACAAAAATAAAGCGTGCTACAGGGGGAGGGGAGGGATGAAAATATGACTTTTTGTATACGTACGTAATATATGGATGACACCTTAAGACATTTTCAATAACTTGAGTGTAGAAAAGAAAGCCTTCTGAATATTTTCTAGAAATATTAATTTATATTTAATCAAAAGAGAAAAACAATCCTAATGTAGTTATTACTTTATAATGTTTTAAAAAATAAATTTTATGCTTAAATATACATGAATATTATAAAAACAACTATTTAGATAATTTTAATGTTTTAATTTTTATTTGATAGTGTGAAAGACGCACTGTTCTTTCTTGGAAAATGTCAAACCAGGGCAGAGACCAAAAATATTATCTTTTTTTTAAAATATAGATGCAAAAGAAAATAAAAATTTTGCAAAGACAATAAAATGAATAGAAAATGTGTCAAGCATCTAAGAAAATGAACATTTTTTTTTTCTGTTTATAGCAAGTGATTTATGTTTCAGGTCGTGGTGGTGGCCAAAAGAGCTACGGTAAATCTTGTTAGAAATCCACAGACAAGTGTCCTCACAGTAAGAGTTTTTCTCCCCTTCATAACATTAATTTCGCATTCACTGTAATTTTTTATAATCTTAGTTATATGTTTTATACAGACTGAATATAAAGTTGTGCCCATGCAGTTCTCTTTCAAATTTCCAACTGAAAACAAAAGTAACACATCATAAATAAGAAAAAAAAATATATTAAACAATTTTTAAATTTTTTTTTGCAGTTGGCCACAACTTTAGTTTTTGCCATCATTATCAGTGCTATATACTGGCAACTTGGGGATGATCCAAGCCACGCCTTTAAAGACAGGTTTGCAACATTCATATTGGTTAAAAACCTATCTCCCTCTGAATTAATTTTAATTTTTTTTATACATAAAGATTTATATCTAAGTTTAATTTTCATGTTTATGGGTTAGGTCCAACCTTTATTTATAAACTCTACTTCATGCATTAATTTTTATCCATTGTAGAGCACAAAATATGTTTAGTTTTAAATGAATATTTATAAATTCATGTGTTTAATATTCAAAGCAGTGGTTTAATTAAAAAATGTTCATATTTTAGAAGATGACCTCTAAAAAAATAATGACATGACTTTTTATTTAATTTATAAACTTAAATTTAGGCTAGACAACTGGGTAGTTAATGATTGGGGGGGGGGGGGCAACTTTTTTTTAGATCGGTTGCTATTTGTAAAAAAATTAATTCATTTTTAAGTAGTTTTTCTTTTCTTTTTTTTTTTTGTGTCAGATCTGGAGTGTTATTTTTCCTCATCATGAACCAGTTGTTCTTTAACATGTCTGCTGTTGAAGTATTCATCAATGAGAGGAAAATATTCATGTAAGTTAACATTTATCTTATCCCTATTTTTTGATGAGGTTAATGGTTGTCAATTGCTTGAGTGTAAACTCATATCAGAGTTTACCAAAACACACTGCTGGGAAAGTAAAACATTTTTTCTTTCAATTTCCAGGTTTGTTACCATTACTATAAAGGCACTTTAAAGCAACAACAAAACACTGTCTAATGCTCTACATCCTCCTATCTCTGATGCCCTAAATGAGAAACCCTGCAAAATATCATCTTCACAGATTTATTATCAAAACCTTAACATTCATAGAAGCCAATGACAGTAATGATCAAGAGCACTAAAGCAAAAATTTTTAAAGGAGAAAAAAAAATTTATGAGACATCTTAATTTTTATGTATTAATCTGTATATCTGAATTTCTGGTCTCAATTCCTGCAGATTTAAAATTCAGAGACAAACTTAAACATAATAAAACAGAGATGGCAGGGTGATAATTTGATAAATATGCCCATTTTATTTAAATTGTATCCATTTCTGTGTCTACAGGCATGAAAATATCAGTGGGTTTTACAGAGTCTCTGTCTATTTCCTAGTCAAAGTTCTCTTTGATATCATACCTCTGAGAATGATTCCTGTGAGCCTCTTGTCAGTCATTGTTTACTTTGCTGTTGGTAAGTGACGTATCATGAAACACTCCAAAGATAATTTTTGATTCACATATACATGGCTTTTCTTTGGAATACCTTTGTTTAAATTTTTATTTTTAAATTAAATTTTTTTGTGTAAAGCCACCAAAACTATTTACAGTATTTTATTTACAGTAATATTTTATTATATAATTCAAGTACTTATAGTCAAAGTCATATTTTGTTAAAGATGATACTGTCATTTTATTTTATCCCCAGGTCTCCACCCAGGGGCTGATCACTTTTTCCTGTTTGTGTTGTGTCTGTTCTGCACCACAATGGCAGCTGCTGGCCTATGTTTTCTCATCAGCTCAACTGTACGAGTGTTTGCTGTAGCTCAGCTACTCCTGGCCCTCTGTTATGTGCTTATGATGGTAAGGAGAAGTAGATAATGAAATGCTATGCTCCTTAAAAATAATTTTATAAATTGCTGTGATTTGTTATAAGTTTAGACCTGTCTACATTTTGCTGGCCTGGTTTTCACCACCAAAATCTTTCAAAGACAGTGGACAAATAATTATTTATGATATAGAAAAGAAATAATATTCATGATATTTCTGTACTTTTTTAAGGAATAAAAGAAGCAAGGGATTTAGGATCCATGGGATTAATATTTATTTTAATTTAATTAATTAATTTATTTATTTTTAAAGTTATATAAAAAATTATTTTTTTATTTTCTGAAAATGCTGTCATTTCTAAATAAATGGAGAAAATTTTGCCAATGATCTAAACAATTATAGACATAATAAAAATAATCAGATAAAATTTTTGTTTGTATTATTTACTGCATACATCATAGTTCAAAACATTAATAATCTTAAATGAGTAGAAAGAGAATGCAGGTAATGGCTACTTTTATATATAAGACATCTTGTCTACGCTCTCAGTGAAAGAATCTACAAAACTTATATAAAATTTTCTTTGATTTTTTCTTAAACATTTCTCTGTCATCAAATTCTCTTAAAAATTTGGAAAGACTATTCAATAACTTTCAAAAGAGAACACAAGATGGGATTTCTTTTTGTTCCCTTTCATGCCTTTTCAAGTTAAAATAATTAATTTCCTTAGTTGATTAGCATTTATTGGAATATATTTTTATTTTAAAAAAAAACTTTGACTAATTTTAGATAATTTAAATATGTGTTATCCGCTTTATCATTAATGAGAATGATTATAAATGAAGGAGAGATACAGTTTGGCCTAATGTCTCCTTTTTGAATGCATACCAATGTGCAACACCTGATTGTTTTTATTTAATTCTTTTTTTCAAGGGAAGTCAAATCATTGTATCCCATCAATAATCATATCATTTAAAATAATATTGAAAATAAAAGATCCCATCATGGCATTGATGTTTTTATGTTTAAACAGTTGCTTGGAGGATTCCTCATCAATTTTGATTCTGTTGGTCCATGGTTACACTGGGCTCAATATTTGAGCCTGTTCAAGTATGCTTTATCTGTGAGTACTGGTGTTTAGTTTAATATCGTCTATTGGAAAAACTCAAGATTTTTTTAGAGAATTGGGACAAAGATATATTTTTAACATTAATTTAAGGCATGCCTAAACAATAAATCCCCATTATCGTAGTTAAAATTCCTTAATGTCAGTTTTGGTTGTGCCATAATTAATAATTGTTATTTAGCCATATAAAAGGTAAAACTCAAAGCTTATTAGAAGTATTAAGTTCACCTGACTAAGGATTGAATTGAACATGGCAATGGTGTTTGATTTTGATCAAATTACATTTTCACAGGCCCTCTACATCAATGAGTTCAAAGGAAGATCATTTTGTGCCAATGAGACACTCTGGTTAGTAAAATTAACTTATTATCTTCTCACAAAAAAAAAAAAAAAAAAAAAAATTCTGAACCAAAAAAGTGTTTGTGGTGGGGTTGGTTTTCTTTTCAATTTGGTAATATATTTATTGGTGGCTGGACAGCAAAGTCAATAGTGCACTCACCTCACAAGCTTAGTGGCGTGGGATTGAGCACACACAAAGCCACAATAAGAATAAAAATGACTATTGCTAAAAAGTCCTCTGCTGACCTGGAGAGGAGTTGGGCATCGCCAAGGTCTACCAAGCCCCGAGAAAAAATTTGAATGTAAACATTAGCACCTCTTACGACCACAAGGTTATGGGACACACACAATATANATATATATAGATATATATATAGATATATATATATATATATCTATAGAAGACCAACTACACCAGGATGGCCAGTCTAGCTATGAATAATTAAAAAGAGAAATGAATTTAAATCTGCCAAACACTACACCATAACACAAAAATAATATACAAATTAAGATCAAGTAATCACTGAATGTTGACATAAATCTTGACTGGCTTATTTCTCAATAAAAAAAAGGTGAATTAGCAGTTATTTATATTATAATGTAAAATTTGTATTGCTAAATGTTTTATCTATTAATAAATCACCCACATTTCAAGACACTTGTATTGTTGGTGCTGTTATTGCCCATTTGTTTCTGTAGTTCTTTTAATGTAAAATGTTTGTTCAAACAGTGAACTTGGAGATGTGTACCTGTCTAAGCAAGACATGAAATATACAGAACTATGGGATTTCTGGCAGAACTATGTTGCGTTGGCTCTGTATGCAGTATGTTTATTAACACTCACATACATCCAGCTGAGGCGTATGAAGAAAACTACATAATACTTTGATGAACTGCTTTCTGTTTTGTAAATATTTTAAACGGTGTGATTTGCTGTTGGTCAGTAACATAAAATTAAATTATTTTTGCAAAATAAGAAATTTCAGTTTTAATTAATTTTTTTAAATTTTCAGACATCTAACTCCACGGCTATTAGAATTAGAGAACTAACCAAAAAATGAACGCACATTAATTCACAATGCTTATAGGAATGTTTCATGTAAAAGTAAATTTATTCATCAACTTTTTCCCCTAGATTCTTTAACAATGGTGTTCAATTTTAATTTTAAGTTTAAGTAAAGTTTCAAAACAATGTCATCATTGTAAAAACAATTTATTAAACTATATTTCTGTTAAAACTATTTTTCTGAAGCAGGTTATTGATAATTCTACAAGTTCAGCTGTCATGAACATAAATGCTTTATCAATAAAATATATAACATTCTTAATTTTACAAAAAATGTGTGTATTTTTTTATTTACCAATTTAAAAAACTGGCATCTGATGCCAAATATAATGTACTTAATTAAAACTTCTCATTGAAAATTATTTTACACATATCTATGCAAATATTTTCAATTATTTATGAAGTTGAGTCCCAGAACTTGCCATAAATAAATTATTAATGTAAATATATTTTAAATGATTTTTCTGGTCTCCTTTTATTATATATTACAAAGTTGGTTTTTAAAATTCACTTTATGAAAATCCCCTAGTGTAACCCCTTGTGTAAATATTTTGTAACATTTTATACATAAACATTAAATTTTATCTTCTTTACCTGAAAAATATTTGTTTATCAATGTAGCCAATTCAATTCAAATTTATGTAAATTCAGAATATGACAAGCTTGTTATGATTATAAGCAAGCACTGAATGCATCGTAAATGTGGTTACGAATATTTTTGTTTTCTAAACTGTTACTATATATAAATGTCTTGCAAGTTGATTGTTTATATGAATAAACATAAGTTGATGTGAATGGTCTTTAAACCAAGTGCAGAAAAAACATTGAAATACTAATAAGCTTAATGTTTGATTATTCACTCTGTTAATTTACACTAACAATAAAACGCACAGTTTAACAAATTGGTTTAAACAACTCTTATTTACTCAATTCAAAATTATACTGTCTTCTTTGAAGGGAAGACAAAGTTAGGTATTGTAAATCACATTAAAATATGTTAGTTGTAAATTTTGATTTTATGGTTTGATGATATTTATAACTTTCCTGATTTATGTCACTGCAAGCATTTAGGCTACTCTAAAGGCCAACCATGAAGCGAAAATCTGTTTTTATTTGTGTAATGCTCATTCACAAAAGCAATAGTATCTCAATTAAATCTGATTGTTTTGTTGAGGATTTAAAAAAAAAATAATTGCCAACCTATATTACCATTTTATGTAAATCATATTTCAAAAAAGATTTTAACTCATATAGATGTACGTTCTGAATGGCAATTCAAGAATTTTGAAACCAATGGCAACAGTTATGTAAATATGTTTCAGTATATATTTTGGAGAAGTTTTATTTTTTTACAAGAAATCCAGTAAAAAATATTTTTTACAATGTAAAAAATGTTTGTTTTGTTGTTGTTTTTTGTAAATACTGATTGATGTAAGTTGTCCTGAGTTATTTTGAAATGACTTTTGGAGATTTTGTAATTATTAAAAACATGATAAAGGAAAACGTGTCAGTCTCAGTCCTTTTATGAGAGTTCTATGACTGAAAAATTAATTTTATGAAGAAAAAAAAAGTATCTTAAAACTTTAAAAATTAATAGGCATTACACAGTAGATGGATAACATGCACACAAAAAAGCTTGTCAGACTCACTCATACCTTGTTTGCATCTACTTATCTATAAACCTGATTGCAGTCTCACCCACATTTCGTTCACTAGACAGTAGGTGTTTTCAGTTTTGTTTTCTTTTGTGAAGTAACATTTTTACACTCAGAAGAGTTTTAGACTGCAATTCATCATGCGAAAACAAGAAACCATTGTCAAAATAACTTTAGACATTAATCCTTGGGTCAGAGTAATTAAGTAGACATTATCACCAGAGTGGATATTGAAAAGTTATTGAAAAAATACAAAATCAGGAGACAATAACGATCTCTATTCATCTCCCTCCAATAACTTCAAATTTAAGAATTGTGTTACTGTTATGTGTCACTATATGATACTATATGATAGAGAATTGACGATTAAGCTGATTAAAAAAAAGTGTCTCCCTTTCCATGCGTGGACTTTGTTCAATGAGTGAGTCATTGGTCAAGTGGCATGCGCGCTCGGCTGGCGTAGTGCGAGTCACAAGCTCAATCTCTGAAGGTAGAGGCCTCTTTCCATTGCTAAAAGGTGTTACTGAGACAACTCAGCATTGATGGGTAACTGGCATTAGTTGGGGTAAAATAAAGCCTACTGGGCATTGTGCTAAACACACGATTACCCCCCCCCCCCTTTTAGTATGCCATCGCTATGGAAACTTGTGGACGCTGCTTCAATTGCCTCATAGGCTATAGGCCAGCTTTATCTCAAAAGGGAACTTAATTTTTTTTTTCTTAAAATCCCTTACATTAACTTCACCGTCTTGCCTGTCGTGGTCGCATGGTCCCGTTGAAAAATAAAAGTATAAAATGACCCATCCCCGGGATCCTATCTAGTTGAAATTTTGCACACAGACTTGTGTCACCTAGCAATGCATTTTGTCAAAATTTCAGATCGATAAAATTTACTGTAATTAAATCAATTGATTTTTATATTATCTCTTTGTAGCTTGTACTTGTTTATAATTGTCTGTCGCGCCGTGCGTATTATTCCGAACATACCCAATACTCTTTGTTATGACTCATATATTAAAGAATTATAGTAAAAAAAAATATTTAAAAAACTTTGTTTTTAGGGGTTGTTTTAGTCACACTATTTAATCCTGGTTTCAGTGGATGAACAAGAAACAAGCATAGCCAACATCATGATGTGCATACATATATCGTTATGGCAAATAAACAATATTTAGAAATAGAAATGCCAATGGCTACGATTTCAGTCTTAAAAACAATTTCAGTAACATAAATACATATATAACAATAGATACATGTTTTTATTTTAAATAAATGAGTATCAAATATGACTTACTGTTATAAAGCATCATAAAGCTACAAGTGCCTACAAGTCTCTTGAAAGCAGGCATCATTACACTTTTAGTATTTAAAAAATAACCTATGCCCCCCCCCCCTCTCTCTTCTCCCGCGCACCATAATATTTATTTCACCTTTTTTCAATAAGGTAACAAAGATTTTCGGACTACAGTGCAGACTCTAAAGTGAAAATAATCTTAAAGGCCTAGCGCCTGTTACATAAGTACTTAATTATTATATACAAAAAAATACTTTCAGTCTCCATGACGCCTCTCCTATCTATCATCTATCTATCTATCTATCTATCTATCTATCTATCTATCATCTATCTATCTATCTATCTATCTATCTATCTATCTATCTATCTATCTATCTATCTATCTATCTATCTA
>MUZC01004054.1:269790-293153 GCA_002072015.1 Radix auricularia | reverse complement strand
CCATAATAAAAGTGACTGCATCATAACAGCGACTGTATCAAACAAGCCTGCCTGCCTGCCTGCCTGCCTGCCTGCCTGCCTGCCTGCCTGCCTGCCTGCCTGCCTGCCTGTCTGTCTGTCTGTCTGTCTGTCTGTCTCTCTGTCTGTCTGTTTGTCAGTCTGCCTGCCTGTCTGTCTGACTGTTTTTCTGTCCGTCTGTCTGTCTGCCCGCCCGTCCTTCCGACCGTCTGCCTGTCTGTGTGTATGTCTGTCTGTCTATAGTACGTCTCATTTTAGGAAACTCTCCCACCTTGATGGCGTACTAAAAAGATGGCACACGCGATTGGTTTGTATTCTCACTATTCCTGCCAATATATCACAGATCGGACCAAAATCTTGTGTCATAAAAAGCGACCCTCACGTCGTTTTCTTCATGCGTCTTAGCTGAATGTAAGTCAGAAACAGAAGACAAACTGTGTACAGAGACAAGGCGAGGTAATTCTGCCAGAAGTCCCATGGCTCAAGGTAACTCATGTCTTGCATAGAGAGGTAGTCATCTCCTGAATGACTGTATCAAGAAAAGAAAAGCAAACACCTCACATTTTTCCTAATGTATATATCCTCTTGTTAATTGTACCAATGTTTTTATACACATCTTAATTCTGAGTGTTTTTGAAAACCATAGCATGGTTGGTTGAAGTGTTTAATAATACAATCGGACGTTGCTTACTCAAACTTCTGTAAGTCGGAAACCTACGTATATCGAATTAATTGTTAGGCCCAGGCCAAATTTTGTGCATATACGCCATTTTTCATAACTTGTTTTCCTCTCTTTCTTTTTCGGTTTCCTTTGATTTCGACTTAGCGAGGTCCGACTGTAACACCATGCGGTACGTAATGCGTATCTATTTTTTAAATTATAATTTTGAAATTTACGTTATTATCAATTATTATTGTTTTATTGTACACACGAAATTTCTATTAAGTTCATTGTTTTTAATATACGAAAAATATTTCAATATTGCATGATGTTCCTTGCAACGACTATCCTCACACTCATGTATTTTAAAGAGTTTTCCCCCTGTGATTTGTATTAATAAAATCCAATGAACTTACCAGGACGTGTTATTGGCACAAAATAGTCTCCCTTTGAACTCAATGATGTACAGGGCCTAGGGAAACAATGTTGCGATTTTAAATGATTGACGTTTTACACTTTTTATTCTTGACTTTAAATTCCCGTATTATATATACTTATATATGAGAGAATTTCATTGCTCACTCATTAAATCAGAAACGTAAAACAACTAGCTTTTTTGATTATTTTTTTTTTTAATTTCGGGAAATAGATTTGTAAAATTAATTGTAAGTATCTAGTAGCAGTGACGTCACTAGGGGGTTGGAGTGAGGACAGCATAAACTGCGCCAAGTACTGTTAACCTAATGGTCCTACTACTGACAACCTCTGGACTTACTACTGACAGCCTATTGCACTTATCACTGACAACCCATTGCCTGTACTGATGTCAACCTTTTGCCCCTACTGCTGCTATAATATTGATCTTAATTATATAAACCTACAGTAGTTTGATAGTGGTTAAATTCAATTCTTACATCTTCGATTCTTAAAACTATAATATCGTTCCCAGTGTTCTTCTGAAGGTAGAACAATTTATTGTTAAGTGTTAGGGACAAGTGATTACCTTACGGATCAAGTCCAATCTTTTTTTCAACGAACTCCAAATCGGAATAATAAAATTTTATCTTACAAAACCATCTAACTACCCAATTAAAATTTGTGTGTGTGTCCCATAACCTCGTGGTCGTAGGGAGTTCTAATATTACCATTAGACGTTTCTCGGGGCTTGGTAGACCTTGGCGGCGCCCATCTCCTCTTCAGCGGAGGAATGTTTTAGCAATTGTCATTGATCAACGTTTTTATTGTGGCCTTAACGTGGTGGCTGGACAGCGAGGTCAATAGTTCGCTCTCCTCACAAGCTGAAGGGCGTGAGATCTTGTCCACGTTAAAGCCAATCAAATTTACAACGGCTTAAATTTAGCACTAGCAAAACACCTGAGACAATGACATTAGGCACCGTTCAACGATTGATAATGAGTTCCACTACACCAAGTGCAGACAGTGATTCTGACGTGAACTCCTGTGTAAAGTTCTATTGACACAATCAGAACTTACAGTTAGAGAATACTTGAACAGACTCAGATACTGGGCCCAGTTTAACCACACACCAATGGAATCAAAGTTGATCAGAAACCCTCCAAGCATCTGACAAAATAGATGTCAAACTGTTAGTATGAGAGACTCTTGCCTGGGTTAAAATTCATTTTAAAAATTATTTTAAAAAAACAAAAAATAATTTTAAATAAGAAAAAATAAGCAATGATTTATAAAAAAATACAACTAATAAATTTTCAATATAAAAGTATAATCCTATATGAAATCTCATGCGCGTCCGGGCAGAATAGTCAAAACAGCAACCGTCATAATAGCGACTTCAAAGTAGCGACTGTATCAAAACAGCAACCATAATAAAAGTGACTGCATCATAACAGCGACTGTATCAAACAAGCGACTGTCATAATAGCGACTGCATCAAAATAGCGGCATTTTTCTTTTCCTTGTAAAAATGTTTGAAAAATTTACTGTGTCTAGCCTAAAATGGAGTTTATAGAATCAATAAAGTGATGATGTGATAAGCCTTGTAGGTTTTTTGTAGAGAAGGGACAACCAACAAAATTAAATACAATCAAATGGAGGTAAATATAAATAAATGTTGGTGTTTTATAGAGCGTCCACACATTTTCGGGAAACATTTTTTTTTTTTTAATTCTGTAAAAAATTAAAATTATAACTGCTATTATTTCAGTCAAATATATTTTGCAGAAAGCTCGAAAGAGATTAGAAAACATAGATGGGGTGGTCTCTACGTGACTCGACAGACAAGTAAGGTCGTGGAGCTGACCACGACCTGAAACTGACAACTCCTGGCGTGGAATGCCGAAGTCCGATATATTAGGTGTTAGCTTCTAGTCACACATGATTACAGTCATTGTATGTATCTTAGGCAAAGCATTAGATCCAATGCCGATGATGAAAACAAAGTACCCGTTGAAGATTGGATTACTCCGAAGCGACCTTTCGTCCCCCTCAATTAACTAGGGCCACGGATTAGCAAAAGGAACCGAAGGAAACGCAGCCAATGCCAGCTCTGAGGAAACCTTACAGTGGGAGTTACACCCTAGGTAGGTCATCGATGACCATTGAGACCGGTAAGCGTTGCCGGGATGGCGCCGAAGTGATGGCGAGTCGAAGTAGGGATAATTCCCCCTCCTTCGGGAGGTCAACTAAGTGGGAGGCGTTTTTGACCTAGTGTCCTGGACACCCAGGTGGCCGCTTCTAGAAGTGACCGCTCCGGAGAGGCTTCTCAGCTTTTACGTTTCCTAGGGGGCCAGAGAGCTGAGGGGGTTTTACGGGAGCCCCATGAAGAGCGCAGGCTTGGGACCGCTGATCTTCTTCCACTTGTATATGATTTTGATTATGAGTTTGATTGCGGTGGTAGGGGCAGGGTTTGCGTGTGGCTGCTTTTTTAAACTAGAGACTGTTCGACTGTATGACTTTTTGATCCTCGAATATTTCGACCTTTTCGCTTTTATCTCGTAAAAATGTTGTTGTTGTTTTCTAATTTTTAAAAGAATAAAAATAATATAATTTAATATTATTATCTATTAAAATAAAAAAAACGCCATGAAATACGTATTTTTTAAAATTGAAATTTAGCGCTAAAAGTATATACACTGAAAATCAGTGAACATAAATTGAGAATTCATGATTGTGATAAATGCAACACTCCTATGACGTAACAGCTGCTACAAGACAGAGACCTGACCCAGAGAATGAAGAAATACTTTAACAATAAATACACAAATCACTGCTGTACAACAAAATCGACATCATTAGGATCTTCTACTATACCTTCGAGCACTTGCTCACAATTTAGAGATGTCACATAATTTAAATAATCTTGTTCATTTCTATTCTGTTTTAAATGCTCTTTTTAATTCATTAACGTATTAAGTAGCTAAGACAAATTAAATGTTCGTGTTTTTTAATTTTTTTTTTGATATAATATTATTTTACTGAGCGGCTGTTTTTATATAAATGAGTATGTATGTAGCATAAGTTAATCCAAGTCATTAATTATTTTTAAATATTATTTTAATTAAAAATTATAATTTCAATAAATTCTTCATCAAGATGTTGATATTTTGTGTAGTTTTTATTTTTCTATAAAGCATTTTTGTAGTTTTTTCACTTGGGATCAATGGGTGAGTTTTAGGCTATGTGTCAACAAAGTTTGGAACCGCTGTGTTAGGTGAACGTTTGGACAAGAATAGCTTGATGGCAAAGTCGCTGTTATGACAGTCGCTGTTCTGATACAGTCGCTATTTTGAAATCACTATTATGACAGTCGCTGTTTTAACAGTCGCTAATTTGAACCCGTGCCCAAACTTGTGATTATTAAGAAATATGGGTCAGTAGATTACAATAACAAAGTAATTAAGTCTTGTTCATCTCTCCTTGTGTTCATTACCCCCTAACTCTCTTTTGATTTTTCGCATTGGATCCCGGGATCGAGTCTCTGTGAAGGAATGGACTTGTTCCGGTGGCTTAAATGTGTCCCTGGGTCTAACCAAAGTTGATAGTAACGTGTTCTGATCTTGGTAACTTCATCTCGCTGCCAGTTGCGTTGTCGCCAAGCTATTCTGGAAGGCTGGCCTCAGCTCGTGTCTTGTCGTGTTAGTGTTTGGTCGTGATACTGAATTATACTGCCATCTGTAAAGATGAGTCATTCGAAGGCTGGTGGTCACTGTATACATTATGTTTTCCCCTCTGAGATTTCAGTAAATGGCTTTAAAATGTGTTGGGTGGGGAGACAAGATGCCGCCAGTTTTCCCTTTTAAGTGAGTTTTAGTCCTAAATCCATTTCGATACCGCTCCTCTTGTTATTTATATTACCGCTATTGTTTTTGGTACAATGATAGATATAATATTTTGACAGTATTTCTCGTGTGTATGGCTCAATGAATTAGAATTTTTATTTCTTTATTTAAAAAAGAGTATATTACACATCATGTTTGGTTATAATTTTTTTTTAAATAATAAGTTTCTGTTTATTTTATAAAATTTCTAACAAGTTAGTATCCTTACCATCATGAGCACGTAACACAGGGCGAGAAGCAGCTGGGCCACGGCAAAAACACGTACTGTGGAGCTAATGAGGAAACACAAACTAGCGGCGGCCATTGTGGTGCAGAACAGACACAGCGTGAACAGGAAGAAGTTCTCAGCACCTTGGTGGAGACCTGGGATGGACATCACGATCTGTTTTATTGTTTTGCATTTTATTTACCCCGGTAATTTTTTTTTCTGTTTTCAAGTTTGGTTAATAATTTTCCAGGTTTTTATTTTGGTTTATAAGTTTTGTTAATAATGTTTCTGTTAAAATGTTATGTGTGCAAGATTGTTAATCCTTTTCCCCGGCTACTTTTTCGTACCCAAGTTTAGTTAATAATTTTCTCGCTTACGTTTTCGTTATTCAAGTTTTCCTAATACTTTTCCCTGTGTACTAATCAACGTATTTTGTAACCGCATTATATTTAAGCCTCCTCTACAGAAACTCTAAGTCACAAATCACATTTTTATTATTGGCATTGACTGACTCACCAACAGCGAAGTAAACTATGACAGACAAAAGTATGGCAGGGATCATCCTGAGTGGTATGATGTCAAAGAAGACTTTGACCAGAAAATACACTGAGACTCTGTAGAAACCGCTCACCGTCTCATGCCTGACAAAACAAAAGACTCACATGTTTAAAAATGTTGGGCATAGAAAATATTAGCCATTTGAGATCCTTGTTTATCGATATGTCCCAGAAATTGTGGATTTTTAAAAAAAAAGTTATATGTTTTTTTTTAAAAAATAACAATTATCTAACGCAAAAATTACAAATTAAACAATAATTCATATTTTAAAAAAATCTTCTAGTCTGTCTTATATATTAGATAAAAATTTGAATGTCAAAAATCGTTCAAATTTAATTATCTAGAATAATATCCACACAGTTTACATGTGGCTTAACAGGCATCAACTGTTAATATAGTCTGATCAGACAAGGTTGATGCCAGCCAAGGATTACCTACATGAAAAGTCTTCTTTCCTGGAGAAAGACCTCCACTGCTGTTATGTTAATGAAGAGTTGATTTATGATCAGGAAAAACAAGACGCCTGACCTGGTGAGACAACACAATAATTTTCGTCTGCATGAAAGCTACATTTTTTATTTCGGAGTAAAAAGGTGGAAGATTTATTTCAAAGGATTTATTTAGAGCAGGGGTCTCCAAACTACGGCCCGGAGACCACATGAGGCCCGCGAGGCCCTCTCATCCTACCCCTGGAGACCTTTTAATAACCAACAAATAATACTATTTTTACCTGTAAATGATTTTTAAAAACTTAGTATTTGAGGGCTATAGTAGTTGGCCCCCAAACTGCTGTTTGACAGTTATTGCGGCCTTTCGGCAGAAAAGTTTGGTGACCCCTGATTTAACATCTGCCTAAATTGTTATTACACCACATAGTTATCTATAAATAAAATAATAATAATTTAAAAACCCTTTAAATTATATGATTTTTTGGCGCATCAATAAAATTTTGATATGTTTTCCTAATCAAGGATATAGTATTATGTCTTGTCATTTTACAATATTTTTTTTAAAATAATAAACTTTTTGGTGAGGCCGTTTTGTCAAGTAGGCTAACTCTGATAGACTGGAAGTTCAACCCTTGTCATAAAAGGGTTCATGTAGCTAATTTTAATGTATAATTTCCATTGATAGGGGTATTAACTCATATTTTGAAACCTTACGTTCAAATTTTTTGAAGATAATTGCCCCACACATTTTTGCTTATTAAAATAAAAAATGACGAAACTGAATATGAAAAAATGCGAACCTGTCTTTAAAGGCGTGGCTTGGATCCTCCCCGAGTTGCCAGTAGATGGCGCTGATAAGCATGACAAAAACTAAAGCAGTTGCAACCTAGAAATTGTTAGTTCAGTTTATTGTTAGTCTTAAACTTATAAAAAAAATCCATTTGAAATAGTAAATTTAAATGTGGGACACAAATTCCCATTGCATAACTTTTATATAATTAGTCTAAATCATTCTTATTCAAATATTCAAACAAATGAATTGCAACAGAAAGCTATATACTACTATCACTACTAACACTGTCAAAGCGATAATGTCAAGTCATTGTAAAGGTTCAGACTATGAATGATCCACACAAAAAAATGGTTCGTGACAAAAATGTAGTTTTCTTTTTCAGATAATTATAAATCAAATTCTTACATTGAGGATACTTGTCTGCAGATTTCTAATCATATTTAGCGAAGCTCTTTTGGCGACAACTAGAATCTAAAATTTAAAAAAAAAATCATGCTAGATTTTATATACACTATACATCTTTAAAAAGAAAACTTAAACAAGATGGGTAAAACTTAAATTTATTTACAAGGAAATGTAGACCTATCGTAAGTGAATGCAAAAATATGTGTATCAATTAATTAAATTATTTTAATTTATCTTAACTTATTTTTTTTTACTAAATCTGATACTATGAGAATGACTCAGGTGAGTGTGCGATTGAGCCTGGAGATTTCAAAGTTATCTTTTATTTATTTGTGATGGGGCGTCATATAAAGTCTTAATGAAAATAATTCGTAAAAAACAATTTCAAATATAAGCAAGGGGAGTATCTGATATAAAATTGAAGATTTTCAACAAGCGTTTTTAAAATGGAATTCCTTTCATACTCGGAAGGAAGCCTACGATTTAAAAATCGTCTCCAAATTTCTCTTTGGCTACTCGGTGAACACAGCTCTAAGATAGCAGCGATGGTATTGTAATCCCTCATGTTACTCACTCTGCAAGTGTTTGAACTTTGAACTTTGTGTCCGAGATGGGGATGTCATCATGAAATCTCACCTCAAGCTTAGTTTAACAACACAAAGATGTAGAATTTCGGCAATGGTATTTTAAAGACATATGCACTGGCGAGATAATCCTACGCTATTACCGTCCTGTTTGTTTATTACAGATAGAGCTGAGACACTAACAATCATTATGAAAGCAACGTACATTAATCTTAAAACGTAAAGAATTGTATATCTAAAAATAAAATTAAAAAATGGAGAAAAAGACTGGCCTCTAAAAACGGTATCATGGATCATTTCGCAAATGTCTGCATGGCTCAAAACAAATTAGAGCGTGAGTTCTTGATTATCACAATATTTTTTTCCGAAAAACTGGAGGCATTTTCGATTATGATTCATTCCCATTAAATGAACTATTTTCAACAAGGATCAATGGCTTACCCCATGGTACATTGTACCTACCAAATATGGCCTCAGATTTAGCTGATTGTGCTTCACTGTGATATGGTACCATCACGAGGGAATATTAAAAAACTTCACTTTGTAAGAATTTATTCGGAATAAGTTCACTAGCTTGCAAGCAGAAAAATCCCTTTGGCTACGCTAAATCATTTTAAAACTACATGTTGCCTGCTGCTTCTTACTTGTTGATTTTGTGACATGGAAATAATTTGAATTGGGTCATTTTTAAGTAATCCATGCAAATTAATTGAGCATTCTAATGTATATGTTTCCGTTTATGATATTTTAAAAGGTATGGATTTGCAGTACGCGAAAAACTATTGGGGGTGGGGGTGGGTGAATAGAGAGATACAGAGACTGTCTAGTAAGCGCTCTACTTGAATGCAGCTATTTATAGCGCAAAGTCCCCGCAGAGTCACTATAATTGTTAGGTTTCCTATAGTTAGTAAACAAATTCAATACGGTGTGCTTACTTGATGCCCGAATGATGTAATGTAATCAACAGGATCATGTTGGTCTCCCTTTAAACCGCCATTAGTTTTGAATGTCTTCATTATGATTCCAGCCTCATCCTCAAGCCTAATGTAACAATGTGAGAGTTTGAAACGAAGTTATGCATCGCATTTGACATATCATTTAATATATATTAAATAATCATAAGTGTTATAGCCATTTGAACTATTTGAAGTAAAAAATAATTTTTTAAAATTTTAAACTAATTTTAAGCATTAAGTTTAAATATTATCTTAAGAATTTCATCGGAGTAGTTTGTTTCCCAATGAAGTATGAATATTTATAATTAATTTATATAAGTGCTTTTAAAAAAGAAAAATTTAGTCTAATTCTTGGAAATGTTTATTGATAATGTCAATAAAAAATTAAATGGACATTTTTTCATAAGTCTTAATAAAATTATTATTTATTATTAAATAATAATGAATTCTTTTCATTATAAGAATCTAAATTTACGATACATTCAAAATTTAAACATACATTGATTAGGTACCTTATCTCACGAAAGTAATTATCAGATACAACCTTATGTTTAAAAATGTGTATGTGTTTTTTTTAAAAATCTTTTAAGAATCAATATACATAGGCTAATTGACTAATTGACAATGTTTGTCCCGTCCGTCACGTCCGTCAAGCAACTATTGAGAAATTAATCGTTAAAATCCGCAGCCCTAATAATAATAGAAGTGAAACCTTTTGTTCCAAATTGACTTCTTGAATCCTTCCACCAATTTCTCATGCTGATTCTTAGGAGCTATGGTGAAATAGAAATATGTTAAATTAAACCTTGCAAACTAACAATGGCTCAATAGTTATTTTCGGAAAAGTAATTATGCATTAAAATGTACAACACGAACTTCTATCAACCGATTTATAAGAATTTAATTTTCAACTAAAACTTGTGTACTTACTTCACACTATCAGTGAAAGTTTTTATAATAATAATAATGATAAAATGATGATTTATATAGCGCTGTAAACGGTAGGGGACATTTTTTTAAGGTTTAATATGTTGATCTACATTAAGTATTTTTATGTTTTCAGAGACAAGTCCTCTTACTGTGAGGCTTTAAAAAATGTTTCAGAATGCCAGTAGTTATGAATAAATATTCTTATTTTTATGATAGACACCATTTAAGACAAAAATGTTAACGTTTTAATTGTTTTCAACTACGTCTGATAGCCAGTGCTGTACTATTGAAAATATTTTTGAAAAGTTAAGAATATTTCAATCGTAAATTAAATTACAGATTATAATTGCATTGTTGTTTTTAACTTAATGGCACATTGAAAGAACATCAGCAGTTAGACTAAGCTCATTTTTTTAAAAGAAATATTTCCATTAAGTTTCTATTGTAAATTAAAGATAAAGAGGTAGCATTGTTAGCATTCCAAATTAAAGTTCATCAATATATGAGGTGTTTAGCAAGGATCTCAGCTACCTTCCCATTCCCGGTCTATTTCTATGTCAACGCTGACTCCGTTGGTGGCGAATGTGGTCGGGTCGCCGTTGATGACATCCAGATAGAAATCGGGTGGGTTGTTGTGTTCTTGACAGACGTAGCCTGAGATATGAATCGAGACTTAAGTTAAGTTATGAGATGAGACGTAACCTAAGTTATGAGACGTAATGTAAAGTAGGAGATAAGACTTAAGTTACGAGATGAGACGTTAAGTAATGAGACACAACTTAAATTATGAGACGTAACCTAAGTTATGAGACTTAACCTAAGCTATGAGACGTAGCATGAACTATGAGACGTGATCTAGGCTGTAAGAAGTAGCCTAAGCTATGAGACCACACAATATTTAGTGATATTATAGTATTTGGGGGCTTTTTTTCAGAATCGAAATTAAGTTTTAAGTAAAATTTGTTCTCTTTGCCAAAATTTCACTTAAGCAAAGGCCTACACATTTTTATTTATTGTGTACTCTCTCAATCATGTAGTAATTTGGCCTAAATCTGTTACAGCATCGTCTTAATAATTTTTTTATTAATTGAACTCTCGGAGGAGTGTTAACCTTGTGAAGATAAGAACTCCGACGCTTTCTCTGATCGCCTCACTAACATTGCTATTGCTAACAATGTATTTTACGGTAAACATTGAACCCGTTATCAACCTTGTGAAGAGAAGAACTACAGCACTTTCTCTGATCACCTCACTAACATTGCTATTGCTAACAATGTATTTTACGGTAAACATTGAACCTATTATCAACCTTGTGAAGAGAAGAACTACAGCACTTTCTCTGATCACCTCACTAACATTGCTATTGCTAACAATGTATTTTACGGTAAACATTGAACCCGTTATCAACCTTGTGAAGAGAAGAACTACAGCACTTTCTCTGATCGCCTCACTAACATTGCTATTGCTAACAATGTATCTAACGGTATAACAGTAACAGTTAACCTTGTGAAGAGAAGAACTCCAGCGCCTCCTCTGATGGTCCATGATAGACGGTATGTCCTTGAGATAAGAGCATCAAGCGGTCAAACAGGCGATAGATGGAATAACGGGGCTGGTGGATGGAGAATATGATGGTCCTTCCTTTACGAGACAGTCTGGTGAAGAAGTAAACACAAAAAGTTTAGAAAGCGTGACTGTTTTATACGGGATATAGCAAACTCAATGAATGCAAGTCTACCCCAAGACAAAGATATTTTGAAAATTTCAGTACTTTTTCCTTACGAGTATCGTAAAATAATGTAGGGCCTATATGATAATTGACCGACAGACTCTCAACTATAACATATACATGGAATGATGATCAATGTTCCATTTATAAGTCGCGCGGTGTCGCAGATATCTGACCGACGCAACACATTAATTAAATATAAAAACGCAGGAATTTTAGTTAAATATCGCAAACAAATTTGAATGTTGTGCAAATGTGCACAAGTCTTTTTTTAATGTTATCTTTCACTGTGTTTAATGAGCCTTTTAGATGGTAAATTGATGAGGAAATGTAGAATTCACAAGGAGAAAAAGTATTTGTATAGAATCAACAAGGCGAACAAGTATTTCAAGTTTCTCTTGCCTTTTAAAATGATATTTGTAGCTTTTATTCATAACATTATATAAATAAAGTGTTTTTTCATAATTTGTCAATTTTTAAAATGTATTTGTTGAGAGGGGGAGGGCCAGTGTTTGATATCTCCGTGTTCTTAAATGTGCGTTCTTGTAAGTTACAGAAACGTGTTGTGTTTTTTTTTAAAATAAACCTTTTCAACAGTTTGAGAACCGTGTTTGCGGTGTTCGCGTCAAGTCCTGTGGTTGGTTCGTCTAAAAATAGCACCGGAGGGGAGATAATGAGCTCCATGCCAATGTTGCACCTCTTCCTCTCTCCACCTGACACCCCTCTGATAAACTCGTTTCCAATCTGAAATGTAAAAAATTAATATATTCTTTACATATAATTTACGTAAACGACAACTTGCAAATGAGCAGGACGAATAATCACCACTGGGGTCAAAAGATCACACTGGGCAGTGGTCATGTGGTGGGTTGAAAAGAAAGAAAAAGTGGGGGGGGGGGAGTTGTTGCAAAAATGCTTCTTGCGTTCTTTTAAAGTATTCCTTCATAGAATAACAAATGATTCGTTGTGTAGTGATTAACACGGCCACCTTGCACGCGGAAAGTCCTGGGTTCAAGTTCCAGAGATAGTCATATTATTTTAAAAATTAAATTTCTTTTTGCTACCCATTTTTTTTTCTTTTGCGAGCATGCCAAACCCACGCTATGTTATGGTTATCTAGGAATCTAGGAATGTTAGTAAAGGGTGGGTGGCATTGATTAACAACATCTTTGTACTTCTCCACGTTTACTCGCTTTTTTCCCATTACTTCGTGCTGCTGTTTGTGCACGTTCTCTCACCTCAACCATTCTTTGCATTTTCAATGGTGAGCAAGTCTGCGGCGTATGCTACGCCTCGGGTCTAATCTTGAACAAATAATTATATTTAAGCTGCTTTCGCGAGAAAAAAAAGTTTCAACGCATTTTCTTCTAGAGGCTTTTACCAAGTTATTTGTAAATTTCTTCTTACCTTGGTGTCAGCACACATCTCTAGGCCAAGCTCTTTGATAACCTGGTTGACCCTCTCCTTTCTCTCACTGGCCTTGACCGATGTGGGCAGCCTTAAGGCAGCAGAGAAGGTCAAGTTCTGTCTGACAGACAGAGTCCCCATCACAACATCGTCCTATTCAAAAACAAAAGTCTATTAAAAAGGAACAAGAACACAAAAACAGTAAACATTATTCAGTCTCATAATTGCCGAAGCTTGCTAATAAAATGACGGCTCCTTGAACAACTATTCAGGTTTAATGTTGCTTTCTTCAGGTTTTCCCACAACCTCCTTATTTTTCAAATCTACTGTCTTTTAGATTTAATAAACATACATCATAAATTTGGTCGCTTACTCTTATAAACTAATTGATTATAAATCTATTTTGCATATTTATTATTAGCATTCTATTATACAAATTTATATTAACGAAAATGGTTGTTGTTTTTTTAATGAACAAATTTAAACACAACTCATCTAAAGTCAGCCATCAAAACGATAAATTATCTCTTTTGTGACAAAGGTGACTTTGTTTTTTATTATTTATATCAGTACCTCAGCTCGCGGAGCTACTGATTTTCTTTTACGCGTATGATATTTAGTTCCAACAGCTTGCATAACGAAACAAAATATTATTTATCTGTGCAAGATGTTTTGTTTGTTTCGGTGCAACATTGAAGGGAAATAATTCGCTCAGGTCGAACTTTCTGCGATGAATTGGGGTGGGGGGGTGAGATGTGCTATCTAAAATTTATATATTTTTTTTCAAATGAAGCGTTTAAGTTCGTTGGTCTCAACAGAGCTCAGGACACGAGTACAGAGCAGCAAACTGTGAGTAACCGCGAGTTGTCTACCCTGGCACGCAACGCCGAATTCAGAACGGTTAGGTGATGGCAATGTCCCATTGGATTATATTGTCTGTGCGGCTCATAAGCAGAGCATTGGGGAAGAGGGTATATCGGTGATTAAACCCATATCACCCGACGAGTGTCGAGTAAACGACCGTTTCGTCACCCTCACTAGCTAACAGTGAGAAGTACTGCTTAGGGCCCGGAGTGCTAGTACGGATTAGACAAATAAGTACCTCGAAGAACTTCTGCGGACAATGAACTCGTAAGCTGGCGTCTAGCTTGTAGCAAGACGAAGTAGGAAATTCCATCCCGACTTTTTTGGGGTTAACAATAGCAGACGGGTACTGATGGAATATAGATATAAACTAAAAATGCATTAATTTAATTACGGTACATTCGATCTCTTATCCAATATCTATCTGGGGTTTAAAAAAAAAAATTAAGGACAATCAGAAGTGGTTAAAATTTAAGTAGGAAAATTTGAAATTTGAGGACAGGAACGAAAGCAATTTAATAATTATGTGATAAAAAATCTAACCAATGATGTAATATAAAACAATACCTGCACAACATATCCCACCATACACTTGAAGTTCTTAGGCCCTGGCCTGTCATCCAAAAGAACTTGGCCAGTTACGCAATCTGAATCTTTCCTGCCAGCTAGCACGTCAAGAAAGCTAAAATGGAAATTGTTGCGACTAGTGCGGTTAGAATCGCGAGGAGCTGCTACTAAAAAAAACTAACAACAAGTGATGTAAGTTGGCTTTAATAGGTTATATAATAAGTTTTAACAAGGTATTATTCACTAAATTAGTGATTTCAATATTGAGAGACTTACGACGATTTTCCTGAACCAGTTGGTCCTAAAATAGCAGTCATCCCCTTTTTGAATATTCCCCTGTCAGATATAGAACCAAGTGTTCAGACTTTTTTTAATGTAGATTTTCACAAATTTATATATATTTTCTGTGCTTCGTGAACATGAAGTAGTGGGATGAGCGAAGACCTTTTCAATAGGTATTTAAACCATATTTAACGAACATGGACGAAAACAAAAAACAAAAGGTACTGCTTAACAATTGAATGATAACTGTTTCCATATAATTAGAGATACGGAAACAACTAATTATTTTTTTAATGTTCTTTTTAAGTTACATACGAGACGTTAAATAATATTTGTTTGTCCGTCTTCCCCTTGCCGCAGCACGTGGACACCCTAACTGTGTAGCTGATGATGTGGGCAGAGAGGACCGAACCCGCTGTAGTGGCTGGACCTGCCAATCCATTCCCATTGTTGCAGTTCACGTAAGAAGTTTCCATGTCGAAGGCGGGCACGGTTGATGTGTAGCTAATCATGGCTACAGGAAGAGCAACCTTGTCACACATCGCTGGACCTTCAGGTTAATAACAGACCAGTTGACATTTAATACATGAAAACATTCCTTGAACAGACACATATTAACTGAACTATGATTGGAGCGGCGAAAAAAGGAGATATCTTATCTTATATATTACAGAAACTCCTTCTGTACAGAAGGTTATTGCATCCTACGTATAGATATATGTTTTGTGTTTAGTCCTGTCTTCTTATTAGAGTTTTAAATGATGATCAAGTGTTGAATGGAAGAAAGAAACTAATGATTCAATCTAAATAATCGTATTACGAACTAATTTGCCGAAAAGAGATTAACTAAATACAGAGTTTATGCTTGTAATATTGCTTACGTGGTAACTTCATCAGTACCTCAAGATTATCAGCAATGGTCTACTGCAATCACTCTGCTGTCTTTCTCTCAGATAATACAGCAACGAGGCCACACGGGTCAAGGTTGTTGGTAACAAAGGTCGTGACCAACAATTGTCCTGGTAAGTAATGTGAGTGTCTCACTAGATTTCTTTTCGTACTCAGCACAGAAATGTCCCTTTCTGCTGAAAAAAAAAACAAGAACAAAAAATAACGATTCAAACTATTGGTGACGAAAGTTTAAAATTAGAATCAACCAATTCATTCAAATAATTAGGTGAAAAAACAATCCTCAATCCTCTCCCTTGATATTTGAAATGTCCTTTGTGTAGCTTAACGAATTTCCATTTTGAAAAATCCCGCTATGAGACCAATAACTAAACAAGAAAATACTTCTAAAATTTATATTTTTTTAAAGTAACGTGATGTCATTTACACATTGATGCTCGCAGGTCTTCATTTATTAGACACGTGCACATGTACAAGATGGTGGAGTCAATCCCACCCTATACTTTAAAAAAATAAATTTAAAAACCACAAGCGATTCCTATGCGGTGTACTTTTCTACAATATAAACAACTCCCGGGTCACAGGCCATTAACAGCGGTTAATATTCCCAATTAATCCAGGTCACGTGCTTTTAGTTTGCTGGCCACCAGGGTGCGCTTATGAGAAGGGTGTTTGTCGTTATGTTCATCCATAGAGTTTGTAACGCGGTTGAAGGAGCGTTGGCCCTTGACGTGGAGATAGTAAATAAGAATGAGGGGGGTGGTGGGTCATAACTTTCTTGTGTCTATGCCAGGGGTCTCAAACTCGGATGGGGGCATGTGTCATTTTATTATTTACGAGATGTTTCATGTGCCGCACGCGCATTACACCCCCCCCCCTTAAAACAACCCGACCCTCATATGCAAAAAAATTAATAATAAAATAAAACTTCGTGAAGCTTAACTAATTTTAGTACTTTTCACCACTAATCACTAATATAACTACAGCTGTATTTACTTGCTAAAATCAGATAATATTTTAATGAGTATGATTCCTCTATACAAACACGAGTGAAGGTGGAGGTTCATCAGTACTGTCTGAATTTCAATAACATTGCATTGTTTATAATTTATAAAATTGGTCTTTTCAACTACAAATATTTGCAACGTTATTTTAAAAAAACACAATGCTAAACTAAATTCTTGTTTTCATGCATTGCAAAAAGTATTAATAGATTTAACTGTACGCAAAACGTATCTCGTATTATAGAAGCTGGAGAAGCCTAAATTTTGGCGTGAGGTTGCGTTCCTTACCAGACATGAAAATAGTGGTGGGGATGTATGGCCATTTGACAATCACATGAAAAAAATAAGTCATTTGACAAGCAGTCACGTCAACAAGAAATGGATATTCCCGAAGCGTGGTAACGGCTGACCGCTCAGCACCGGTCCACCTGTCGACGTGTTATTGATTCCCCCTATCCGTGAGTCTTATCTGAGCTGCAGTCGCTGGTGCTATTGACGAGGTTTCGGTTGAGGGCGCAAACAGTACATCATTCATACATCATTATATACCGTATTGTCATTTATGTAGTTAATATGCTATGAATGTTTCTTTTTATTTATATATGTATTGTTGTTTCCAGGTAAAGCGCTGTGAGCCTGGCTCCTTGCTGGGATACAGCGCTATATAAATTATCATTTTATTATTATTATTATTATTATTATTATATTTCTGATATCCGCCTTTAAATGTATTAGATCTATATTATAACATTCTGTGAAGTTTTATTTTAGCTTTTCATTCTAACTTGATTAAACAAAATACGAACTTACGAAACAAAATATTTAGATAATTTCTTTGTAAAATGTTCTATTAATGGGTCTACTCCTCTTCAATTTGTATTTTAATTAAAGTATTTGTATACTAGATACGATCCATGTGGTAGCATACGCCGCATAAAGTGCAAAGAAAGAGGGGAAAAGAACGGACATAAAATACGGCACGAAGAAATCAGGTAAACGCAAATTAACGTCACGGTGGGGGGGGGGGGTCGCTGAAATATCGATGGCCTCGAGACTGGTGGCGCGCTGAAGTTAGCTACCTGCCCCCACCCTGCACCAACCTAGCTTATTGATGAAATGTGATTGGCCGACCCTAGTGAGGGTCAGCTACGTCCGCAAAAAAAGGGGGGGGGATTACGGGAACAAACAAACAATTTTTAAAAAACAATAAAAATATTGTTTCAACTTCGGCTTTAACCCAGTAGCTTCCACGTGGAAGGCGGGCGTGATAAACACTACACAACGAACCACATGTCATTGAGGGAACTGGGCAAGTTGAGGCCATTGTTGGTCTCGAGACATGCTCCCCCCGACCTTTTTTTTTTTTTTTTTTGAGTGTATGTTGAGCACACTTCTCTCGATTAGCCTTACCAATCGATGGTCAATCGTCACGGTTATTTGCATACTACTCGTTCGTGATCTTGTTCTGGTGAATTATATTATATAGATCTTATTTAACCACCAGATATATATTATATATTAAATATTTATTTGATAAATTATATCAACCCTCGTTAGAATTACTTTGAAAAGCTAAAGTAAGCTAAAGTATATTAATAATAATAACAGTATTCATTGAATATATGCATTGGTGAAACTGAGCAAACATGTTCGTTTACAACGTATATTGTCCTCGGTATCGATGTTAAATTGCTTAAATTCTGACTTGTTTTTAAGCGTGAATGGGGAAGGTGAAAATAATTAAAATATTGTACGAAAGCTACTCCAGCCTTAAACTTAAACAAATCTTTTGTTTCAACGGACCTAAAGTAGCACCATCAACTTGCCTCTGGTGTGTCATACTTTTTTGTAGGGGCTGTCCGCACTTTATCAGGGTCAACATCAGAAAGAAATCACTCGATGTGAGTTTAATTGGTGAGAGGGCATGGAATGGCTTGACTTTAGACTAGACTTTCATCTCAAAAATAATGTACAGTCGAAATAGAACCAAAAAAAATATTTAAACATATTTTAAAATATTATTATGTGAGTAACTTCAACAAAAACAGCAACAAATAATAACCACCAGAAACATTCTGCAACACAGTCCTCATCACACCAATACTGGACTTACAAGAAGGCGAGCGATGAATGAGAAGTATTTGACTATATTTCAGTACTTACCTGCATGTGGATAAAAAACAAATAGATTTATTATTCTATTATCTGATCTAAGATTATGTCTTTGAATGTGTCGATTTAGCCAAACTTTAACGCCTGCATTCAACGGCAATTTTGTTCACAGTGGTATTTTTTTATTTTTTTTGGGCACATTAAAATTTGTTTAGATGTTACCGTTATGAAAGCAACAGATTGCCAAAGATCAGCAATGTGTGAAGCCTTTGCTACACATGGTTTGGTGTTTGGTTGGTGGGGAGGGGGGTTGGGAGGTGGTGGATGGAAAACTACCATAGCTGCCATAAAATGGTGGGATGCCAACCGCAACAATTCCAAATAAAGGCGGGACCTCAAAATACTTTGGAGATGTTTTATAAAAGTGCTTAATGTTGAAATTAATTTTATTTTAATAAAATTTTCATCTATGGTTTGTAATCAGTTGAAAATTATAATTTTAACATAAATTATTATATGAAATCAATTCTGGAACTATGGTATTACTCCAAACATGAGCTCATTTCCAGAAACTTGTCGTTTACCGGAGCAAGTTAGTTGAGATCAAATACTGTAAGTCAGTTGGCGATTTATTTTTTTATTTTTATGATGCTTTGTCAGCCACAAGAGAGATATGCAAGTAAAGAATAATTACTGTTAAAAAATCACCTTTCTTTACCCTTTATATTATTACTATTAATATTATTATACATTGCATTGTCTCATTGGATTTTTAAAAAAATATACATTTCATTTTGAGAAGGGGGAGGGGGGAGAATTCATTTTATTAATTCAGAGAAATGCAATGAAACTCAAATATTAAAAACATGTCTTTCATATTTAAATAAGTAGATTAAAAATATATTGTTTTATTTATTTTATTTATGTACCTAAATTTATTTTGTATAGATTAGGAATTCAGTTTGATAGGCAATATCATTTACATAAATACCCATACACAATACATATTCCTGTAAGAATTGAGTTTTAAAAAATACTGGATTAAGCTATTCACTGTGAATGGTGTTCATACACTATGGCTTAAGCTGTAAGTATTTATGCTCCACAATGCTGTAGGTGGACTGGGGAAAAAAATACAAGAACTGCAGTACAAAATAATATTCATTTTATTGTTACGGAATAGTTCTGGAGTGGCTCCGTCAGCGCATCGGCGTCAAGTTGTTGTCTTCATACGTCTGAGCTGGATGTACGTCAGAACCAGCAGCCCAACTGTATACAGGGCCAAAAAGACGTAGTTCTTCCAAAAGTCCCATGATTCTGTGTAGTCCATGTCTTGCATGATGAGGTACAGATCACCTGACAGACTGGGGGACACGTACAGGATGCAAGTATATGTTGTGTAGAAGAAAGAACATAATGGCTTGATGCATAATATTTTTCTCGCTTCTATGTTTTGTTGTTATTGTTGTTGTGGTTTGGTTATGATTGGGTGACGATACCATAAATTATTATAATGAAAAAGATTATTTAAAGTTTTTATTATGATTTTGTTGTAACGCGTATTGCACCTCAAGTTTAATTGTGGTTAGCCCAACTTTAAGGCTGGGCCAGTGGCGTCACTAGGGGTGGGCGGTGTGTGCCGCTTCGCGTGACACCATAAGGGGGGGGTGCACTAAAGTCGAATATATTACTGTGTTCGATTTTATGTCCGAAAAATAAAGAAGACACATTTTTTTCATCTAAAAAAAAAATTAAGAAATACAATGAAATACGTTAAATGCGAAACGCATTATTAAAAAAATATGAGTTAACTTTCAATAATAAAACAGCTCTAGCACACAAACAAACTTAAATCAAATTCGGAATAAATAAAGAGATCATTAAAAATGCAGGATATGAAAGAGGTGGTGTCTTCTGTTTCAAATGATATAAGGCAAACTGAGCTTTGACATACCGACAGCATCGACGACTGCTACCTCACTACTCACCTCACTACTCACCTCCACCACAGAAGCATTGGCAAGGGGGGATACGATTTTTCTCCTTTTTTTAAAAAACCTCAAAAGATGTGTTTTCTTTTTTTTTTTTTTTTCTTTTTTAGAGGAAAATTGTGGATTAAATTTAAATGTCTTTGAGTTAATATTTCATTTTATTTATATTTGTTAAAATGCGTGCAAGCATACATGTTTATATTTAGATAAGTCTTCCGATTCGACTGTCTTATCCCCACTTAGCAGTTTCATGGTTAGAACGCTCCCCCTTAAAGAATAATATTGTGTGTTATTCCTTTTTTTTCCTCATGCGGTAAAGAATTGCTTTATACTTTCTCTATTTGAAATACTTTTTATGTCATTAACTGCTTACAAGTTTCGGGCGCGTGGCGGAATGAATAGGCTTTGTTGTGTTGTAGACCGAGGAAGATGCTAAGTCTGGATCAGTGGTTCTCAAAGTGGTCATTAAGGACCCCCAGGGGTTCCGTTAATAGTCAAGGGGGTCCGTGGAAAATTAAAATTGATTTGAGGGTCCCTGAACAACGTCAGGAGGTTCCGCAAGGCTTTATACAAAATAGTAAAACTGTAATCCATTATTATTATTATAGAAATGAAAATAACTTTTTAAAAAAAAATTCAACTAATTAAATATGAGTCTATTAGGTGCTATCAGTCATTGAATACATGTCGTTTTGGTAATTTCCACAGCTAAAACCAATCAAAATACTTGGTTTATAGAAAAGTTAAGTTTAAACTAAAAGCGTAATAACTGCATTTGTTGCAAACCTTTTTTCTGCACAAATAACTTTGGCAGAGGAGAATGTACACTAAAGGGAACGAGGTGTGCTGACCGAACCAAGTACACAAAATAAAAAAAATTCTGTATGTTCCCTTTATTAGGCATTCGAAGACTTGGAGGTGTTGTATGGATTAGGGGCCGCTTATAAATGACGTCACGTGCCTTGGGGGCAGAGGTCACCCATCTGTCACCTCAAAGACGCTCAACTTCAAATAAAAGTTCCACTTAAATATGTCATTATTTAACATTTATTTAATTACTTTTCAACGGCTTCACTCGTGGTTACGATATTAGAATGCAGACTTACACTACATACATTTTAAATGATAAAAAAATAATTAGCTACAAGCTAATTTTCATTTAGAAAATACGGCTTTTCGGGGAGGGGGGTTGTCAAAGCTTTGTGACCTCATATCAGAAAAAAGGCGGGGATTCTAAGTTTTTGTGACAAAGTATGACACGGGTGAAGGGTGGGGGGGGGGAATCGTCAACCTAGCGTGACGTTATTTATGGACGGCCTCCTAAGTCGTGAAGGGGTGACACCATGAACTTCCACCCCGGGTGATACCAACCCTAGCGACGCCTCTGGGAACTTATGTAACAAACATAATCATGTTAACAAAAACAATTACCTATACATGGTGACATGGTTACACGTGGTAGTTGTAGGTAGGATGTGAATGTTTAATAGTGAATGTATTTACAAGTATATGCGTGTTATTATTTGTATGTCAAGCGCCGTGAGAAATGCTCCATGCATGGTTACTGCGCTATATAAATTATAAAAGTGTTATTATTTTACATAATTTCAGTGCAGACTAAAAGACAACACATAAATACGTCTGTATGCCATTTCATCTACTAATGAGTGCATTTTTTTCTTTTTTCATTTGAAGACAATTAAAATGTGCTTGAACAAACTATCATTATTACAAATAGAAGTTAGCTATATAATAATCGTTCCAGGATGAACGGTGTGGTTTAGAGATTACCTACATCGGTACTTGTCGCGCCATTCCTTTCATGGCGTATGTTATTTGAAACTCTATCATTGTATAATGCCCTAACATTTATAATATATCTGACTGTCATTATTATATCATAAACCTATTTAGATATGAAGATTTATGACAGGAAATATCTGTAACATATCGAAAGAGACCGATGAATATATATAATATAGGTATGAGGTTTGTCAAACAAAATCCTAGCGATCAAACTAACCAGTTTGTCAAAAACTATGAAGTTGTCTAACTTACCAATTTGTGTCATTGGCACAGAACCGTCTTCCTTTAAACTCATTGATATAAAGTGCCTATGGAAACAATATCAATAAACATAATATTTTAGGTATCTATTATATAATGCGCCTAAGCACATTTCCGTCCGTCAGTGTGTGTGTGTGTGTGTGTGTGTGTGAAGCCCCTATACCACGCAACTCTTGCTAACTTTTTTTTAAAATTGAAAATATAGACGCAAAATCGTAATGATTTTGGGTTTGAGATTAACAGAGGGTGTGGTTTTGCGCGCCGTAAAAATAAAATTAAGTGGCGTCATGAAGCTTTTATTATATTAATTTATTTGATGTTGCTTTTTATCTTGATTATAATCCGAGTGTGTGAATATGCATCTGTGCGAGTGTGTTCATATGTGTGTGCGTGTGTGCGCGCGTCTGTGTGTGCGTGTGACTGTGTGTTTGTATTAGTTGTTAAATAATGATTTAATTCATAGATTGCTAAAAGTGAAATTAAATATTGAAAAGACATTACAAGGTAATGATTTAGGTATAGTTAAAATTATGCACTGGATTATAAAAAA
>MUZC01004054.1:164612-262073 GCA_002072015.1 Radix auricularia | reverse complement strand
CAACCAAAAAAAAAAAAATAAAAAAAACCTCTACGGTAAAAAAATTCTTTTGGAACGTCCTCATAAAATAGTTTAATCTGGAAATGAGATTTAATTTTTCTTTCTTTGACTCTAAATTTTCTGAATATTTAATTAATTAATTGATTGATTTCAAATGAAATATATTTATTTTGAAAACTTCCGTCACTAGCAATATAACAATTGTATATGTATATGTAGAGGTTTACTTTTTCTCTCTTTGTCTTTACTTTAATTATCATTTACTTTAAGGCTTTCATGGAAAAGGACAATTACAAAAAAAAAAAACTATACTAAAATCATCTACCGGGTAATTTCAACTGAAATATATTTACTTTGAAAACTTCCGTCATTTGTGACGGGTAAAATACTAGGTTTAATGTAATTTCACAAAATGATGCCATTGAATTTTTTGTAGGTTAAGAGTTAATTTTAAGAAATTCCCTTACAGATTAAGTAAACATTATTTTTCAAAAGAATAACTAAATTGACAACTGCTACTGTTACATTCTAATAATACAATATACATGACTAACTGTACATTCTTAGGGAGATATCTGGGGGCCACGGTGGTCGAGTGGCAAGCGAGTTCGAATCCATGGGAAGCCAAGGACTTGCCTAGGGCCCCGAGCTCCACCCAGCTCCAAATGGGCAAAAAACGGCGGGGTAATGCGTGGAACCCTTAGCCATGGCATATGAATGCTGCATCACTTTCAAAAAAAAAAACCTGCTGCCTTGCAGATGTTCTTGGCTGACCAAAGGCTATGGAAGCAAATCCAGAAAATACAGCAGGCTGAAGTCGGAGACCACGGGCCAATTGGCGCAAAACTCGTGGCACGCAAAACTCAATATTCAATATTAAGAACGAAGAAGAAGAAGAAGAATGGATATATCCAGGAAGATATGGTAATATATAGATAATATGTTCATTTTGATAACAGTGTTTGCTCTTGTGATACGATTGGTTGCGTTTACACAAGCATTGTACGATGCATGTGGGCAGATTAATATTTCGTCAAATGACTGTAAAATGTAAGAAAAAAAATACCAATAAAGTCCGCTGTAGTATCAATCACCATACCTTGTTGTTGAATACGCTAAAATATAATTACATACATTTTTTTAATTGTGATCAAATCTTTAAAAAATTAAGTTTGATTAATTTAATTTTGATAAAAAGGTTTGAGTCCAAAAATACAATTAATTTAAAAAAATATTGAGAATTTTAAACCAGCAATCACTTGTTTATCCCCTTTATATGTAAAATACACATGCAAAGGGTCTTTATTCAATCCGTAATTAAACAGTTTCTAAGCCCTTACTTTCCCTAACACCCAGTCAATGTCAATAATACACTATTATTTGATAACATAATAATCCGCAGTCGTCTGATATAAACACAATCATTATTTCAATATTTCGTTTAAAACACCTTCAATATGCTAAAAACTCTACTTATAGTTAAACATTGACATACAAAACTGGGAAAACCTGAATGAGGATAGAACCATGTGGCGGGCTATAGTGAAAGAAGGATCACGAAGAGTAGAGGAGCAATCTAGGGAAGAAGCAGTTGGAAAAAGAGCGAGGAGAAAGGCCAGGCTACACTGCCCTACTACATTCATGTGTGTAAAATGCAGAAGAGACTGCCACTCAAGGATTGGTCTCATCAGCCACACCAAGAGCTGCAAATAATAAAGATAAATCTATCGTCTTTCGTAAGCGGAAAGATGCCATTTACACATAGTTAAAAAACATACCAAATAAAAACCGTTGTACTGTGCCAATGTACTTACAGTTAAACCGTACTTATAAAAATCGATGTACTGTGCCAATGTACTTACAGTTAAACCGTACTTATAAAAACGGATGTACTGTGCCAATGTACTTACAGTTAAACCGTACTTATAAAAACTGATGTACTGTGCCAATATACTTACAGTTAAACCGTACTTATAAAAACTGATGTACTGTGCCAATGTACTTACAGTTAAACCGTACTTATAAAAACTGATGTACTGTGCCCAGTTCAACATCGGAGAGATAGAGTCATAGTTGATCAGGAAACCTGCAAACAGCTGTTAAAATTTATTAAATAATCTCCATGAAACTTTTGAAAATGTATATCTCCTTATGAATATTGATTTAAGCAATGGCACTTGGAATACACGAATTAAACACATGTTAAGTACTCATATATTCTTCTTCTAAAATTCTATTGAATTATCGGAAGTTCTTTTAATAGATTTTCGCCTTTTAATGACAAGGGTCCACGACAAAAGAAGATTAAATCCTATCTCGTGGGTTAATGAGGTTGCGACCGCGATATCATCCGCTTGACTCTTGGACATAAATTTTTTTTATTAATGGCAAAAAAGCTTTTATAAATAATTCCATTTTTTTATTAAAAAGAAATCAAAGATACGCATCAATCCCACACCCCCTTGGCCCTTACCATAATGACCATGTATCACACCACAATACTTGCCCCTTTTCCGTAATGACGATGTAAAAGACCACAATCCCGCCCCTTACCACCATGACATTGTAAAAGACCACAATCCCACCCATTACCACAATGACAATGTAAAAGACCACAACCCCGCCCCTTACCGCCATGACAATGTAAAAGACCACAATCCCACCCCTTACCACCATGACATTGTAAAAGACCACAATCCCACCCATTACCACAATGACAATGTAAAAGACCACAACCCCGCCCCTTACCGCCATGACAATGTAAAAGACCACAACCCCACCCCTTACCGCCATGACAATGTAAAAGACCATAATCCTGCCCCTTACCGCCATGACAATGTAACACACCATAACCCCGCCCCTTACCATCAGGACAATGTAAAAGACCACAACCCCGCCCCTTACCGTCATGATAATGTAACACACCATAACCCCGCCCCTTACCGCCATGACAATGTAAAAGACCACAACCCCGCCCCTTACCGTCATGACAATGTAACACACCACAACCCCGCCCCTCACCGTCATGATAATGTAACACAAAGCCAGGACGAGCTGAGCCAGGGCCAACACACCAATGGACGCACTGATGAGAAAACACAGGCCGGCGGCCGTCATCGTAGTGAGGTACAGGCAGAGTGTGAACTTGTAGAAGTGACCGGCACCATCGTTGAGACCTTGGATATTAGGCAATAAATAAAGGTACTAAGAAAAGACATTGAATAAAGGTTTTTAAAAAAAGATTTTTAAAAAAACGCGTTTTAATAAGGGTTTCAAAAGAAGAATATTAATTAAAACTTATAAGTACAAGTACTTAAACTAAATTTGATTAAAAACTTTGGGCACACAAATAACAAGCGACGTATTGACCTATTAAAACATTTGTGCTGAATAGGAATGGGATATTAACACGATGAAGCTGGTTTCCACTTGACGTCTTGCACAGCCTCTCTACTGCATACTTTTTGTACTTCATATCAGCATGTCACATGTAGTTGAGCGAGTCGCGCAGAGCCAGTTTTAGATGTATTAACTTAACAGTATTCACAATGATTCTTTGCTGAGGTTTATCCGACTCCTGTTTTATATACGCTCTATGAAAATGAAAACTTTGGCATTTCCCAATGCTGTGATATTAAATATTTGTACTTAAAAAAGACATAGTACATTGTAATATTCTAAATTTTATTTCAGGATACATAAAAACTGATAGCTGACTAATGTCTCTCAACGTAAAGTATGGTGTTTTCTTAATTTGGTTTGTGATCTGTTTGTTTTAACTCAACAGAAATAAACTGCTGTCTACTTTACAGCAAGAGGAGTGAGATTTTGTATAGAGCTTCATGTCGAAGAATAAAACAATTTTCAAACAGAATCTTAACCTGTGAATAGCAAAGATTCTATGAAGATAACCTAATGAAAGAATATATATCAGTTTTTTAAAACCTTCTACCTACCGTTGGGTACATAAATATATGGTCAGTTGTCAAACAGAAGGAGCCGAGTATTTATAAATTTAGAGTCGTTTATAAAATAAAAGACGTTAAGTTACATAATGTATTAATCTATATCAACTGAGAAAAAATAAGACCTCCTAAGGGTACCTGACGCTATAAATCTTAAGTAGATAAACTAATGACTTACCGACGGAAAAGTAAATGATGGCACACGAGACAATCACAGGAAACAGTCGCAGTGGTATTATATCAAAAATTAATTTGACCAGAAAGTAGGCAGACACTCTGTAGAATCCACTGGCGCTCTCATGCCTGTGGTCAGTGCAGTTGGACACGAATATAAGTTTTAAAAGAACAATTTTAATCATTTGAAATAACGCTTCTTCCTATTGCTTATTTTATATGCCGTTGTAATAAATAATAAACTTTTAAAATTTAACATTGACCACCAAGACCAAATGTAAATGAATAAACATGTATGCACACCAAGGAGCACTGTATACAAAGTTACTATGGTGTATTATATTAGGTTAAATAATGTGGAGAAACACGTAGGGGATTTTGTTTATCCCGGTGGGGGTGGGGGCGTAGGAGTGGTTTACCCGGGGGACATGTGGAGAGGTGCGTGGGGCTGATTGACCAAGGGAACAGTTCTAGGCGGGAGGACTGCCAGAGACTGGGATTGTATTTCGGCACCTGGATGTTTGGGGGGTGGGGGGGCAAGAAGTAACTAAGATACAAGGGGGAATAACCCAACGTGTAGCGTCAACTAATATAAAGCGGGGAATTTTTTTTAAATTAAGGGCAATTTACTCAGGGTCTAGGAGGTAGAAGCGAGTTGTTCATTTCATGGACCTAAATAACTTTGTAGGAATGTTTGTAGATTTGCATAAGTTAAGTAACTTTTAATCAATCAGAAACTCGCATGGTCATTTATCACTTCTTGAGATACGTGTCTCTGGCCAGCCAGGAATGTAAGGGGTTAAACACCGGGGTAACCAGTTTAGTCACTATAAGGACAGGGAGATGTTGACCGGGGAGTAGGAAGCCAGTGAGCCTTAGAGCCAAAAGTAGTAGAAGCGGGGAAGCCAGGGTGGCAAGAAAGAGACCGGACGGAACGTAGACTGAGCATCACGTAACATAACGAAGGCCAGATGAGAAAGTGTACTGAAATAAAGAATCGACAAAGCTGAGTGGCGTGTTGTTACTGATTTGAACAAGAAGAGTAGAGGAAAACAACGATCTTCTACAATAATAATATTGGATTAATCATGTATGGTGGAATGGTGGTAAAAATAATACAATATGTAATTGCTATGAAATATAACATAAAATTTGTGCTAAATTTTCAGACGGCTGGAAGTGTCGACCCCATGACGTTTCGACTTTAGACTGTTTGAGCTATGGTTGGAACACAGCAGCCGAGGCGAGGGCGAGATTTTTGTGAACTGCAGCGAGTTCAACGAGCATTGGGAACAAAGATCTACACCCGCATTAACGTCTTGACCGTACCTCGGATTCATGGTGCGTTTGTCACCATCTTGAATCCGCAATAAATGTTACCTGGTTGTCAGTGTGTAAAGTGTATACTTTTTTGTTTTCTTCAAAAGTTATATTATGGATTACACTTTTAGGACTATTCCATATTGTTGTGTATTATAAAAGATGCTAACATTTAAATAATAACATTTAAAATACCGATCATAGTCGAAACGTCATAGAACATAAAGTTAGAGTATATACATGGGCACATGTTTCCGCACATAACTTTTCCCCATCTTTTCTTTAAACATGGAAGACAAACAGACAAGGTAAATGATAAAATTCTTACATAAACATTTTTCTTTCCTGAATGAACACTTGGATGGCTGTCAAATTGATGAAGAGTTGTTTCATGATGACCAGGAACAGAACGCCGGACCTGATCAAATACATAGGAACAAATAAAACCCCAGATCTGATCAAATACATAGGAACAAATAAAACCCCAGATCTGATCAAATACATAGGAACAAATAAAACCCCAGATCTGATCAAATACATAGGGACAAATAAAAACCCAGATCTGATAAAATAGATAGGGACAAATAAAACCCCAGTCCCGATCAAATACATAGGGACAAATAAAACCCCAGATCTGATAAAATAGATAGGGACAAATCAAACCCCAGTCCCGATCAAATACATAGGAACAAATAAAACCCCAGATCTGATAAAATAGATAGGGACAAATGAAACCTCAGACATGATCAAATACATAGGAACAAATAAAACACCCGATATGATCCAAATAGTGAACACATAGAAACAGAATTTAAACTATTCAAAATATCACATTACGTAAATTATTTCATATTTAAAGACGACTGAGACTTATCCCATGCACATACATGTAAACAACTCTATAACTATAACCCAAGTTGGGCTGCGCGAAAATGTACCATTATTAAATGTGTGCATTAAACATAAGATACTAGGCTATCAACTGCATCTAAGGTGGGTAAATTCATCTCCCCTGTCTTTAAATTTAAGGTAACTAAATTCATCTTACTTGGCCCTGAAGGTGGCTTTAATCAACTCACCTGTCTTTGAAGGTGGCTATATTCAACTCACCTGTCTTTGAAGGTGGCTATATTAAACTCACCTGTCTTTGAAGGTGGCTTTAATCAACTCACCTGTCTTTGAAGGTGGCTATATTCAACTCACCTGTCTTTGAAGGTGGCTTTAATCAACTCACCTGTCTTTGAAGGTGGCTATATTCAACTCAACTGTCTTTGAAGGTGGCTTTAATCAACTCACCTGTCTTTGAAGGTGGCTATAATCAACTTACCTGTCTTTGAAGGTGGCTATATTCAACTCACCTGTCTTTGAAGGTGGCTATATTCAACTCACCTGTCTTTGAAGGAGGCTTTAATCAACTCACCTGTCTTTGAAGGTGGCTATATTCAACTCACCTGTCTTTAAAGGTGGCTTTAGTCAACTCACCTGTCTTTATTAAAGGTGGCTTTAATCAACTCACCTGTCTTTGAAGGTGGCTTTAATCAATTCACCTGTCTTTGAAGGTGGCTATAATCAACTCACCTGTCTTTGAAGGTGGCTATATTCAACTCACCTGTCTTTGAAGGTGGCTATAATCAACTCACCTGTCTTTGAAGGTGGCTATAATCAACTCACCTGTCTTTGAAGGTGTCTATAATCAACTCACCTGTCTTTGAAGGTGGCTATATTCAACTCACCTGTCTTTGAAGGTGGCTATAATCAACTCCCCTGTCTTTGAAGGTGGCTATATTCAACTCACCTGTCTTTGAAGGTGGCTTTAATCAACTCACCTGTCTTTGAAGGTGGCTATAATCAACTCACCTGTCTTTGAAGGTGGCTATATTCAACTCACCTGTCTTTGAAGGTGGCTTTAATCAACTCACCTGTCTTTGAAGGCCTGGCTCGGATCATCCCCAAGTTGCCAGTACAGTATGCTGATAAGGACGGATAAAAATAGAGTCGTTCCTAGCTGAAAGATCATAGATTCCATTTTAGGTTGATATTTGTTTTAGAATTCAGACCTCAAAAATGTATAATTTTATATTCTTGATAAATTTCTTTTTTCTTTAATGTAGAACTTAAGAAATAGCAAAAAAATTCAGGCTTAGAATATTTAGGTAATATAAAAGTAAAAATGCTTCTTTTTTAAATTAGTGATCTATAAAATGTATGAGTATGAAGGGTTAAAGGTGTAGTAAATTTTTCCCATACAAAATAAGAGTCCAATAACATTGTGTACCGCATTCAAATTTTTGAAATCCGTCACCAGCCAGACTAACGAAGTGAGAATCCGACTGGAGCCGGATTTGTACAAATTAGCAGATTCCGGATTTGCCGGAGCCGAAATCCGGTACATCACTAGTTTATACCATTTGATCAACGGTTGTTAACATTTTTGGTGTTACTGAACCCACCCAGTGTCCTATGCTTATGAACCCTTCTTAATAAGAAAAATAATATATGCTTTTTTCAAACCTAGTTTTTTTTGGGACCTCCGCCGCGCCCTTGAGGCTGACTCTCCTAACCCTTGGTGTTCGATAAAAACCTTGTTAAAAACCACTGCATTAGGTGATTGAAAATGACCATACTCACCGTGAGTACACTTATCTCAGGGTTTCTGATTATGTTGATCGTGGCTCTTCTTGCTAAAACAGCCACCTGCGACACGAGTTTTTAAACACTGTGTTCATGAAGGCTTATTTAAACTTTTCATGATTAGACACATATAACTTTAGGTAACGTAATATAAGATAGAAATGACAATGTAATGTAGTGTTAGTGATCCAAATAAATTTCAATTAAAAATAATACAATTGACACTTATCTTTGTCTAAATGTCATCTATTCCTATTTGCACTGATTTTGTAAACTGATTATAAACCAAGAACAGTTTAAACACAAGTCTTCTATAGGATTTATGTTTAAAAAAAGCAACACACACACACAAAAAGACCAATATTGGATATAGTAATTTCCACGCTATGTGGCAATTTGTTTTTTAAGAGATTTTTTTTAAACGGACGTGGGGGGCGCTGATTGAATTATCAATAAATGTCATTTCCCATAGCCATAGCTTTACATAGTGTCTACAGTATAGCCTCGCCCTTTCAAAATTAAAGTAATTCATTATTAAAGAATTACTTAAGCCGTAACAGGTATAACGTGGCATTTTGACTCAAACATAATTCGAGTGAATTCCATCTTTCCTTCTTTGTAACAAAGTTAAATAAAGGATTCTCTTGCTACCTTAACTACTCCAAGAATGAGAAAATATGATTATGAATTGTGAACAAAATACTTGATTATATAACAGATTATTTCGTGTGAAAATAATTTCGTGTTAAAGGATATTACAACACCAACAACAACATCAAGAAAACAAACAGAATCAAGAAAATTACGTTTCTTATAGCAGTGCTTCTCAAAGTTGTTAGTATTGTGGAAAGGCAGGAATTTTTTCATTGCGCCAGGGACCGGTGAACTATTTTCACTGTACTGACGTGATAGAGAAATCTTGTTTATGTATTTATATTTTTTAAAAAGTTTATGTGCTTATTAACGAACAAATTAACATATTCTAAAGGGTTTGTAATAATGTTTGCAAATAATGGATTTTAATTATATTTGTCTGTGCCTTCTTGATAACTTCTGCGGACCGGCAGCGGATGGCGCGCGACCATTTTGAAAAACAGTCTTAGAGAACAGTATATTAGCATAGCTGTCCATGATTGCTCGCTTTTAATAAATAAAACAAAGTGTAAAAGTTTAAAATCCATCTGTTGATATTTTTTAAATAGAAAAATCGTATTCCACCCCCTGTTCTGGAGGGATGAGTGAGGTGGGGTAGTCTCACTGGCTTACAACATGTGTCGGTGTGTCAAAGTCCAGCTGGATTTATTTCATATAAAACAAAAGACACCGTCTCTTTCATGTCCTGCCTAAAAGTGGCGGATGATTTGTGTGTATGTGTGTGTGTGTCTGTGTCTGTGTGTGTGGGGGGGGGGGGTAATTTTTAGTACTCTTTTATTATTCCATATTAACTAATATATATTTTATTAATAAGTTTTCGCGTTTAACGTTTTCATTGTATTTCGTAATTTTATTTTCTAGGGGGTAAAAGTTTGTCGTCTCTTATTTTAATTTAATTTTTTAAATCCTTTATATTAATTTGTGGTGTCTGAGCCGGGTTGGCCTCCGACAGACCGTGCGACCTTGCCGAAAAAACTTTGGATCGATTTTGAACCCACTTTCTCGTAAGCTATCAAGCTGAAAATTTGCAGGCAGACTCATGCCAACGATAAAAATGACGTATCAAAATTTAAAATCAATCTAATGAACATTAATTGATTTATTGAATTTTAAAATTATTGTATTAATCCCTGTGTATAATGTTATTTTTTTTTATTTTTTTTTTGTGATAGAGTGTTGTGGTGCGTAATATGTTCAACAACCTTTCATGTCGCGCAATAAAGTGCGCATTACATTGACAGTACTTTTTAAAAATATATTCACGATTGGTGCGCATTATAATAAATAGGTTTTACGAGCCATAACTAGAATTTTGTATTTTCGGAATGTTTTGCACTGCGTATCATCATGAAATCCTTATTGTTAGGTCTCGTATATAAAGAATTGATAATGAAAAACTTGGTTTTTTACGTTTTTTTTAAATTTTGACATAAAATCGTACACAGTAAATTTTTTGATATTGGCGTCATTCCCCTAATGGTGTCAACCGGGGCGGCCCGCCCCCAAGTGACGCCGCTGAGAAAGAGTGTATTTAGAAAGTTTTAAGGGAGCATTTAATATCGTATAAAATATCATATATCATAAAACGGCATCCAAAATTCGCTGGGTTGGGGTAAAGAGCGTAACCCACGCGAATATCGAGGGAATACTACATGCCAGGGTTCGGGAAATATTTTGTCTCTGAGAGCCATAAACACCTAATATTTTGAAAAGTGATTCTGTGAGAGACATACATTATGTTTAAAACTAAAAATTCAAAGTAAATGTGTGCAATTCGTGTAATTTCAATACTAAAAGTATAATAATTATATCTCTGAATTATTTTTAATAACATTGTTATGTTTTTTTTAATGCAAATAATATGTCAATCCAATGAATCTGAATAAAAGGTTTTTTTATTTTATTTTAATAAACGAACGTTTGTCTGATAGCCAGATCATTAGAGCCACATCTGGCTCGCGAGCCATGGTTCCCAACCCCTGCTGTACACCAAAGAGAAAAAACTGAGTCTATAGTCTTACTTGATCACCAAATGTTGTTGCATAATAAACAGATTTATGTTGATCACCCATGTGGTGTCTGTCAGTTTCAAAGTTCTTCAAAATACATCCTGCTTCTTCTTGAAGTCTGGGCATGCACACACGTACAAGAGATGATTCAAAGGACATATGTTAGCATTATCACAAAACGATTAACGTCTTTTTGTTTGGTATACAAATCATTAAAATTATTTTACGGTAATTTTAACAAATACACAAGAAAATCTCGTACACGAAGTTTTTAACTGTTGAAATTTCTATAAAATGAAATGTTTAAGTCGTAGAATCAGTATTTTTATGTTTTAAAGTTTTATAATATTTAATTTGTATTGTATTTTACTCTACTTTTATTTTCATTCGTAATTTTCCTTCGTAAACGCTAGCAAAATTAGATGACCATTAGACTGGTAGGGTATATCGTCAAGTTTGTTATTTTCCCTCTTTGTAAGGGGGTGTAATTGTGGACAGGTTACCGTGCATTTTTCTTATGTACAATGTGTACGTTAAAACTTTAAAACATTTGTGAAAAATTTAGGTACATCTAATACTATTGAATATGAAAGTGATTTTTTTTTAAATATATGTTTAACAGTCATTTATACTCTTAAAGGTATCAAAACATTAGCTCAAATGTAGTCTTGAAACGATAAAGTAACAATAATTTTATTAATAATAATATAATTCACAAATCTAATGACATAATTTAAAATTACCTTTTGTTCCAAACTGAATTCTTAAATCCTGCCACCAATTTTCCGTGCTGACTTTGAGAATCTTTTTTAAAAAATTAAGAAATGTTTACTTTATTTTATTTTTAAGCTGGGGAAAAATTTTGTTTTATTTTTATCGCTAAATCTTCGCTCCATACATTTTTATGGCGCAAATTGGAACATTGTTGAACGTTAAACCTATTTCAAATAACATTTCCCTTGAGGAGAGAAAAAGAAACCGTTACCTTCAAAAGCTGTTTCATCTTGCTCGTCAACACTCAACCGACTGGCGGCAAATGTCGTCGGGTCTCCGTTGATGGCGTCCAAAAAGAAATCAGATGGGTTGTTGTGTTCTTGGCAGATGTAGCCTAGAGGTTCAGGGTGTAGGAAAAGGTAGGGGGCGCTTTTAAAACTTATGGGAATTATTCAAACAATAGGCCTTGTCATCATAATAAGGCGGAAATATAGTAATAGAAATATCGGGGTGTTTTGAGAGGACGAATTTCTTAACATTTTTATGAAAGATACGAGTCCATGTGAGAATGCAGGTATTCTAAGACGGAAGTATCTTATAAGCAGTGGCGTAGCGAGGGGGGGACAGGGGGGGCGAATGCCCCCGGGCGCCACGTTAGAGTATTAAAACTCATTATTTAATTTCATTTTAATGTAAACTAATGTATCCCAAATACGTTTGCAAGATTGAATATTGGAGCTCCGAACATATCTTTATTACAAAACAGTTGTTAAACATGATTTAGGCGCCCCTATTGAGTGTTAAGGGGCGCCATTCTACTCATAAATAAATGACAAATCCTAATGTAGGATTGCTGATGTGTTTTGTTTTTTTTAATTTAAATAACTGTGAGTTGATGGTAGTGAGCAGTAAGAGACCAATACGATTCTTTTAATAGAGCTACCAGAGACGACACTAAAAGCAACCAAAATTACCAAGACAAGAAAAAGGAGTGGCTTAAAGCAGTGGTTCTCACCCTGTGGTCCATGGTCCACTAGTGGTCCGCGAAGATTTGCCAGGTGGTCCGTGAGAGAAGCATGAAATTTACGCACTGTAGGATTAATCGAGATAGACTAGAAAGTAAAAGAATTAACGCAGAATTAAATATATTTCTGATCTGGCCATAATGGTTTTTTATTTTATCAAGCTCGTCAATTAAATTCTCGTCTCTTTGATTTCTTATGCTCGAATATGAATCTTGAACGTTAACAGTTACTAATGTATACTGAAGTTCGCTGGTTATCTGACTGTTTTAATTACGCGATGACGTAAGAGATTTTCATGTAGAAATAACTCAAAGCTTGTTGATAGTTTGAACCATGGTTAATGGGTTGCTGTTCTGGCTTACTTGGCTGAAATTTTTGGAAAGCTCAATAAACTTTATTCCACTCGGCAAAGAAAGCAGATACATTATATGACTCTCAGTGACAGACTGTCAGCGATTTTTCGAAAAAGCTTGATCTTTGAAAAAAAAAATTTCAAGGTAACTTTGAGATGTTTGATAAATTGTACGAAATCACCGAAAAACCAGAAAATGCATAAATAATTTTTAGTAGTGGCCCGTAGTTCAGGCACATATTTTTCAAGTGGTCCTGAAATCTCAAAAGGTTGAAAACCACTGGCTAACAGAATGGTTAATACGCGTCCCTTTGCTGCATGTTGTGACTCTTTAAAAAGATAAATATTACTTCCCCAATTCTCATGTGGAGGGAGTAAAGTGGGAGAGGAGAGGGAAGGTCTCTCCTCTCACGGGCTTGTATCGGAGTGTCAAAGCAAGTTGGATTCCTTTCATATGAAACATCAGGCACCGCCTTTCTTTCCTGTCCATCGTCGATACAACTTGTTGCTCAGTAGGATCTAGGTTTAGTATCTTATTTATCACCGGAAATCCAAAATGAATGTATCCACCTACTTACATCGACTGTAAGGAATTAGCTGTTGAGTGAAATCAGAAAACACAAGTACTACGGTATCTTACTTTACTCCAATCGATCTAGGACACCGGAAAAGCTCTCTCAAGTCATCATATTTGTGGATGTGGATTTACAAACTAAAAAGTAACTATCAAAGAATCATTTTCAGATTTTGCAAAGATACATTCCAAAGACGCAAAAAGCCTTGAAATAGTTATCGTAGAGAAACTGGAATCTAATAGCATACTACTATCCGACGGTCGGTCACGATGTTATGACAATGCTTCTGTAATGACCGGGAATGTTTCCGGCCTTCAACAGCGAAAATGTGCTAGAAATTACAAAGCATTGTTCCTCAACTGTGGCAACCACAGCTTAAAATTTAGCAAGAGTACACTTAACTAAACATGATCCACTTGTTATCACGTTTTTGGAACAGTTAAAAGTATAGATTTATGTTTTCTCCCTTTCAACAACTCGTTGGGAAAAATTTTTTAAAAAGATTTGTGCCAATCACAATGAAGAGGGAGTTTGAAACATGTAGGATTGCACGATCAGAAGCTGTTATAGCAATTTATGAAGGACTAGATGACATGGCAGGGCTGTTGGAAAAATTATCAGAACATACAAATATGACGCCTGACACCAGAAGTGATGCAGAGGCTTTGCTGGTAGGTATATAAAACTTTAACTTCCTATATTTTAAACATTTCTGGAACATCATACTTGATAAAATTGATAGTGTCCAGAAACGGTTCCAGAATCCTACTGTGAGTTTCAAGGAAGCTTAATTTGATCTTGAATCGCTTGAGCAAGAAATTGTCAACATTCATGTCAGTTTGAGCCATGTTGCGGTAGACAATGAGAAAGAAGATGCACGACTTGGAGAATCGAGTTTGACAGAAAATTAGACGACATCGGAGGATGCCTTCGAGAATTAAAAAGAGATGCAGAACTTTCTCCATAAGAAGATATTGCACCTGCTATGAACAGCGAAATTGATAAACCCCAACAAGAGATATCAATACGGATTTTACGTCTTAAACAACCTAAACATCAAATTTGAATTTTTACTAGACGTCAAATCACTTCTTGCTGAAACAAAAGTCGATACGCTTCGTTATAATTGCTTAGATTTTGCAAATTTCTACAAATTGTGTACAGAAATCAAAGACTAAAAAATGATGCTCAGTACCCGGACTGAAGTTCTACCGGAAACTACTTTGGATCTTCTCGATTTTATTGTTTCACAAAGAGATAACGTATTTCCGAATCTGCGCATTTCACTTCAAATACTTCTAAAAATTGCTGTTTCAACTAAAAGCTGTGAGCGGTCCTTCAGCAAAGTAAACCTTATTTTGTCTTAATTACGTGCTTCAATGGATCAAGATCGTCTGGATGATCTTGCACTCCTTAGCATCGAAAGAGAACACTTGAGAATATCAATTTTAACAGCGAGATTGACGACATTCAAATCGAGGAAGATCAATTTATTTTAGATTATGTCTATTCGAGTCATGTATAATTAGTAGAGTTTCTTTTTCAAATAAATTGTTTATAATCGTATAGAGAATTATTAGTCTGTATTGTATTTCATTAAAATATCATTTGCTTCAAAAAATGAACCATATAAACCGTAAAATTTCAAATTTTTCTTGGGGGCTCAGTAAGCCCCCAGAAATTTTCGGTCCGTCAAGGGGCGCAGAATTTGTGTCTTGCCCCCGGGCGCACATGACCCTAGCTACGCCACTGCTTATAAGCTATTTGTTAATTCTCCCTTAATTTAAGACCACTTATTGGACTTGAACAAGATGACGAAAAGTTTTGTAATTATTTTACTATGCTAACTTTATTTAGAACTTATTGTATTTAAGCTTTAAGACATTTATTGGGGCCAAATAAACCGAACAAAATATGGCTACGTGTAACTTTTAAGTGACTTCAACAACAGACACAATTTCAGCTGCATAGGAAGGACCGGAACAATTTTAATCATATCGGCTCCATGAAAGATAATGCATCAGAAAACAAAAACACATTTTTTGTTTTATGACTATCTAAGGGTATAGTATAATAGTACGAAATTCGCTGTTCAAGTAAAGGATGTATTTTAAAAACCGACCCAGTCTCACTTACATTGGAAACAGTGTATGTAATTGCTCTTGACAGGGACACTAATGTCAACCTTGCGAAGAGAAGAACTCCAGCACTTTCTTTGATCGCCTCACTAACATTGCTATCACTAACAATGTATTTAACGGTATAGCAGTGAAACTATTATTAACCTTGTGAAGAGAAGAACTACAGCACTTTCTCTGATTTCCTCTTTGGCATTGTTAACAATGTATTTAATGGTATAGCAGTGACCCTATTATCAACCTTGTGAAAAGAAGAACTCCAGCGCCTCCTCAGATGGTCCATGATAGACGGTGTGTCCTTGAGATAAGAGCATCAAGCGGTCAAACAGGCGATAGATGGAATAACGGGGCTGGTGGATGGAGAATATGATGGTCCTTCCTTTCGACAGTCTAAAAACAAAAACAACTGTAGTTGATCACTTTACATTATACCAAACACCTGTAATTTATCAATATATGTTTTTTTTAAACGCTCCTTTAGTTGATCACTTTACATTATATCAAAACACCTGTAACTTATCAAAATATGTTTTTTAGAAAAGCTACTTAAGTTGAGCATTTTACGTTGTAACCAAAACACTAATGAATTAACCAAAAGATTTGAAATTGACGTACAATTAAATTTTTATAAATTTTACAAAGTATTTCAAGCTAAAATTATATTTTCTTACTTCTTTCAATAAACTTGAAATAGAAACCAATTCATTAATGGTGTGTTGTTTGTTTGTTTGTTTGTTTGTTTTTTGTTGTTGTTTTTTTTCTCATAATTTCCAGTTAATTTTTTTATCGTTTAGTATTAGAATGAAATTGTGTAATTATCGAATAAGGGAAATTTATTTCCTTTTTCAATTAAAAAAATTGGTTACAAATCTCAGTATTTTTAAGTTTGTAGGCAAGCAATTTCACCACCAGTAAAGCGTTAGTTATATTTGCTGGTTTTTAAGAGGACTGACAGGAAGGTAATGTAGCGTTTGAAACTCATTTAAGGCGGCAACACAAGTTAAGGAAAAATAATTTTAGAATTTGCCTCCAATAAAAGATAATAATAATATTTCGCAATTATCGTTCACCTTCCAAAAACGTGAGTTTGAGAATTGCATTTCTCTCTCTCTCTCTCTCTCTCTCTCTCTCTCTCTCTCTATCTCTCTATCTCTCTCACTCTCTCTTTTGGTTTGGGGGGATCCGATACTAAAAACTCAATTAGACTATACATGCTCTCACATCACAAGCTTCACAAAGCGTGAGGTTGTTTGATCTAGCGTAAGCCGCAATATAAATATTGATAAATGGCTAGTGATAAAAAGTACAACGCTGATTTGGAGAGGAGATGGGCGCCCCCAAGTCTAACAAGCCCCGAGAAAGTTCTAATGGAAATGTTAGAACCCCTTTCTACAAAGAGGTCACGGGAATTTTAAAAAAATATTTAATTTTATATACATTGTAAATCAGTTATTAAAAATCTATATTTTTTTAATTATCAACTCTGTACAATAGCCCTTGCCCATGACTGGGGAGAGCTTATCTGACAACACGTCCAACCTTTTCAGAAACTTGAGAACCGTGTTTGCTGTGTTGGCGTCAAGCCCGGTACTGGGCTCGTCTAAAAATAGTACAGCAGGGGAGATAATGAGCTCCATGCCTATATTGCATCTTTTCCTCTCTCCTCCTGACACTCCTCTGATGAACTCGTTTCCAACCTGAATTAGAGAGTACCATTCTAATTATGAAAACATTGGTGACAATACGGAATTGAGCTGACACAAGTGTTAGAGGGTACTCTTTTCTTTCATAAATATTTATGTGCTGTTTACTGCATATCTAGTTTTTATTTAAACATATTGTTAAAGTGATTAAATAGCTTAATCTAAGGAAATAAACCCGTGCCTCACTAAACTTATTTAAAGTTATTTAATCCTTTCCAGATCCTTAGACGTTCATGCATTTTTTTCAATAAGGAATATAAGAAAAAGGATTAATTTGTTACCATTTGAAAATTTCACATTGTTATTGGCATATCATTCATTAATTGAAATGGTTGTGAGAATAATTTAAACATTCTTAATCCTTTTTTAAAAAAACATGTTTAATGAAAATCTTATACTGATACATTTTTTTTCTTCTGCTTTTTATTGTACTGATCAAATGCAGTTTTTCAACACGCTCTTAATATTCCTAATCTTTGTTTTGTAATAAATTTCACGCCTTTCGCAACATATGGTGATTTAATAAAGTCTTTGTTTTCAACAATCATGGAAATCGTCTTTCTCGGCACTCGGTAAGCTGCAACTCACGGACAATCATGCCAGTGCCATCGTTTGACACAGGACACGCATGCCAGTGTCATCGTTTGACACAGGACACGCATGCCAGTGCCATCGTTTGACACAGGACACGCATGCCAGTGTCATTGTTTGACACAGGACACGCATGCCAGTGTCATCGTTTGACACATGACACGTATGCCAGTTTCATCGTTTGACAACAATTTCTTCTTTGCCCCATTTCTCGTTTCTTGGCTCCACTTATCATCGTTCTTAGAACTCATGGTAAGAGAATTTCCTTTCAATTTATGAGAAAAACACACATTCACATAAAAATACAGTAATTGTGCGAGTTTTTCTACTGCCGCACAAACAAGCAAGAGAATCGCATGGTGTGTTCTGATACATACAAATTACGAATGCGTTATTCTGACTCATACAAATTCTAGCACGCTGGTCGTATTCCAAGAGAAAGTCGTATACCAAGTAAAATGTTTCGCGTCCAAACAAGGATTCTGCCAAATTAGACTTATTCCAATGCAGACTCTACAGTGGTATCTCTAAATACGAATGCTTCGAGACACGAAAGGCCACTTGAAGATTTTTTTGGTCCAAGTTATGAAAAAACGCACACCTGGCAACACTGGAATTAACGCGACGTCATTCAACGTGCCATGAACAGTTCTGCTCTCCTATTCGTCAATTCCAGCCCTTTTGCTGTGAACATCCGGCGTGTTCGTGCGTGTGATTCATGCTTTATTTATTGTGTAGTTGGTTTCGTGTTGGTGTCCGAAATTCGTTAATATTTTGAGAAACCCATTGGAAAAGTTTATACTTATGGCTATGGCTTCAATCACATTATAAATAATCGGCCCAGTCGAAAGGATAAAGTACACAGTACACAATATTTTTCATTTCTGTTTTCATTATTATTAACCTGCTGTTTTATAATGTGTAATGTTAAGGATTGAAGAATCCTACATTATTTTTTTCTATAGTTTACCATGTTATTTTCCATTTTTCGTGTTGTTTCTGTGTGGCTTAGAACGGATTAGGTATTTTACATGTAAATTTTTGTTAGAGATACGGAATATCTAAGATAAGAAGACATCCCGGAACAGATTAATTTCTTATCCAAGGTTATCACTGTACCGAGGCACCACTGTATAGTTTTTAACCTGACGGTTGTTATCTGTTGTTTGTTTGTTTGTTGTTGTTTTTTTAAATTAAATTCTTTTTTTATATAAAAAAACGTATTTGATATGTTTACTCATCTCTCTAATGTCAGGCTACTGTCGGACATATAGTTTCTATTTACCTTGGTGTCAGCGCACCGCCCGAGGTCGAGCTCCCTGATAACCTGGTTGACCCTCTCGTTTCTCTCAAACGCTTTGACCGATTTGGGGAGCCTTAGGGCAGCGGAGAATGCCAAGTTCTCTCTGATGGTCAGAGTACCCATCACAACGTCGTCCTAAATAAAACACATGTACAATTGTTATGGAAAAAATGTAGGTGAGCCTGTTGTTATGAGTCAGTTGATAATCACTTCAGTCGCAAATAAATTCAACTCAAGCTAGAGTTTAGCAGCAATTTAATATGCGAAGTTGAATATACAAATGTATAACAAGCAGGTATGTGTGTCAACAAGTATTAAACACGATGTCAAAGATACATTATCTTATCTGTTACAGGCGCTCCTTCTATACATTATATTATTGCGTCCTGCGCTTATCTATCGTTTGTGTTGAGTCCTGCATTCTAATTAGAGTTTTAAATGATGATAAACTTTTGGCTTTTCTGGTTTCTTCAGGTAACCCCGCCCACGCCCGAATACCGACCGGGAAGAAAGAAAACTCAACAATTTAATATACAATACGAGACGACTTTTAACACTGGTGCTGATGTATTATTGATAATATTTTTCTAGAATAAATTATACAATGAACATTCTCGATTTATACACAAAAAAATTACTCATTGAAAAAATATATTATTAATAGTGTATTACCCGTCAAAAATAACTGAAATTTACAAAATAAATATATTTCAGTTAAAATTTATGATTTTAGTACAGTTTTCTAATTGTCCCTTTTTCCTGAAAGCCGTATAGTAAATAATCAGAAAATTTAGAGACAAGGAGAGAAAAATTAAATGATTTTCACATAATTATTACATCATATTGAACAATTTTATGCGGATGTTCAAAAATAGTTATTTTTGTTGCAGTAATTTTTTTCAAGTTATTTGTTCTTGTTTTATTTATTTATTTATTTATTTTATTTTTTTTTGGGGGGGGGAGGTGGGAGGGGGTTTGGGCTAATAGCATCACGAACGAAACGAACATACATTCATACCAGGCAAATTGTATATATTGATTTTAAAACAACAGTCTCTTTTTTTACCTGCACAACATATCCCACCATGCACTTGAAGTTTTTAGGTACGGGTTTGCCATTCAATAGTACTTGGCCAGATACACCATAGGGATCCTTTCTGCCAGCTAACACGTCAAGAAATCTAAAATGTATTTGATTTTCTAAATATAATGAAATAACCAAAGTTTTTTTTCTTTAACTATTACATTTATTACTTGTTCATAGTTATATGGTTTAAAATCTATCTTGCAAAAAAAAATTTTTAACCTTAAACAATAATTTAGACGAATAACTAAAGTATATTACTGTATTTAATCTTTTATTATTTGTAAATATATTTTAGTATACCGCATTCGTTGTTTAATTATTTTTTTAAAATTGAAAGTTTATGCTTTTTAAGTTACTTTTACAGAGCTCAAAGAACACGCACGAAGACTTTCCTGAACCAGTTGGTCCTAAAATAGCGTTCATTCCTTTCTTGAAAATTCCACTGTGGAATAGAACAGGCGGGAGAGGAGAAGATAAGGATTTCTTATATTTTATCATAAAGCGTGTCAACTACTGTTAAAAATTAGAAGAGAAAAACAACTTCTGAAATCTATTTGCTAATTTTCTTTTTAAAAAGTTATGAAAATGCTTCCAAACTATAACAGTTCTATGAATGTAGAGGGAACAACAAAAATCATGCCCCAAAAAAAATATTTCAAGAAGGAAGATTGTGTTTCTGAAGTGGTTCCTTTTTACTTTTCATTCATCATTTAAAATTTAAATCCACTAATCAGCCCCACGTCCAGCCAATTCAAACAATAAAATTTAGTCACCTATTCTAAAGTCATTTCTTCAACACTTTACGTACGAGATATTGAACAGAATTTGTTTCTCCGTCTTGGTCAACCACCGCTTCCCCGACACCTGGACATTGTAGTTGATGTTGTGGGCGGTAAGGACGGACGCTGTGGGGCCAGTGAAGGCATCATATCCGATTTTTCTCTGCCCATAGGCCAGCGGTGTGTCCATATCAACTGAGGTCATATCCATGGCAGAAGGCAGAGCGGAGGGTGCAAGGAGTGTGTAATGTCACAATCTTTAGGTCATAGGGCACGCGGAAAAACGCTAGGGAGATGAATACTGTAAGGAAAAACATAAACTGTTTATTAAATTATAAACCCTCAATAATAATTGTTGTTAATTTCATACCTTGAATATGTAGTATCGTCTTATAAAGTAACAGCGGCACATGAATTCATGAGACGGTATCAAATAGTGCGCTAGCAAACATTTTAAACCTTTGTCCCCCCAACACTTTGCCTACCTGTTCATCCCTTCTTATAACACTGGCAGCTTAAAAGATATGGACCACCAACCTTAATCCCGTCTACGCTTGCAACAACAACAAAAAAATCAATATCAATACGCGACATGTCGTTAGATGGGACGAAATAGTGTCCGATTACTTTAAACAATTTCTTTTTTAATTCCCTTCTTTTTTCGAATTTGGACCATCATGAGAAGGTATTAATTCGCCATGAGCAAGTGTTGTGTTTGAGAAGAGGCAAACAAGGCTCTAGTCAATGGCCACTGATATCATGGCTCGCCGTCTGCTGTCTGCTATATGATGTCTATGGGGGCTAAAGTTTCCAATCGGGTGAATATTCAAAAACGCACCTGCCTCACTTCTCTTGACATAAACATCGCTATCCGGTTACCCAGGATGGACTCTTAACGATTCTCACGTTATATATTTATGAAACCTTCGACTTTTAAACCTGCGAGGTATGGAATCATAAATGCATTACAGAAGCTTAGCTATTTCGCCCCCTTCCCCCCTTTTTAGAATAACAATGCTCGAAGTCAATTTTTTACCAAAATGAGTTATTGCACAATGTTTCAATCTGTCAAAGCACAAAATGTGAAAACTGTTTCGTGTGACAAGTTTGTAGGAAGTACAAACCTAACATTGTTCAAACTCTACATAGGCCAGCTAACATCAAATTTTCAAACTTGAATATCTCGGTTCAACCGAAATGTCGCTTAAAACAATGCTATTTAAGAGGGGGGAGGGGGTTCAAATTTTATGAACATTTACTGCACCAGTGGCTTCCAAGACAAAAATAATAATAGGTTAAATATGCAAATCAGAATAAGTACAAGGATGAGGTGGTGGGGGAGCATTGTCCTTTCTTATCGGTATAAAGTTTATTTTATGCATTTTGATGTAACTTTGACTTGCCAGGAATACTTTGGCGTCCACCTTTACCGAGAAGGAGTCGGTGGTTATTAGAGACGGATTTCTTAAGGCACGGTGTGAGAACCGTTGATGGTCTCATGCTGTGGACATCGTGCTCGGACACATTAGTTCTCTCCTTAATTTAGTTCATCTTTTCCAGGCACATCCAGCAAAGGGTCTCGAGTTCTGTGACAGGTATTTTGTTTTGATGAACAAACGGATTTATACCGGCCGATACATTTAATTGGTGACAATGTCCAAGTATCTCGCCATTGATACGTGTGACCTTATTTTTTGAACATCAGATCATATTTTCATTACATTAAATTCATTTAATTTATATCTATGTCCAAAAACTAACAATTATTTAATTTATATCTATGTCCAAAAACTAACAATTATTTAATTTATATCTATGTCCAAAAACTAACAATTATTTATCATGATCCAATTGTCTTTTCATCGCGTTATTAAATGTTACAATCAGCCATTTTGGTCATCTTCCAAAGCAAAACACTTTAACGTAATTTTTGTAAATTCTATACAGACGAACCAACTAAACGTTTAACAACTTAACCATATTATTTATTTGGTCAACACTTAACTCTTGGCTACAATATGCTTTTAAGTGATTAAAACTTGAAAAAAATATCATATCTTCTCTAACGTAAATAAAATATTCGTGTAGCAAAGTCGTCTCCTACCTTTATGTTCAAGAAGTGGAGACTAGTCGCCAAGTTTATGGTCCCAGAATGTCAAGGGCCTTGTGCCCAATTCAGTTTTCCCACTTTATATGCTCGTCAGAAACCTTTATTGAATTCATGATAGCTTAGCAACAACAACGACAAATAATATTTATAAATAGAAGATTTTCCACAAACTGATGGATGCTTTTCTATTGTTCCTTTAGCGCCCGCCAAAGTTCCCCTTTTTACGCAACAGGAAAGTTAAAAATTACGCAATAATTTTTTTACCTACAGACTTTGATGATTCAACAATAATGAAGTTGTGCTTAGAGGAAGGAAATGTTCTCTTTAAAAAATATATAATACTAATAATAATCGCACTTCATTGACGAATCAGAGTTTTAATGAGAAAACTCTCTAGATACTAAAGATTAATAATCACTTACACTTACGCGTATCAGGAGGGAGGTAGGTGATTTGTGGGAAGAGTGGCAGGGTAGATAACTAGCTTAGCCAGAGAATGATTGCTCATTCCAATATGCTACCAGTGAATGACAATGTTTTAAATTTCATTTCTACTTAAAGATCGGAATAAATAGATTCAATTTACTCAAATATCGTACGGTAAACATCGAAATGCACATGTCTCTTGACTTCATGTTGGTATTGTTTACAGTCAACGTTACGTTTTATGAAAAATCCTCGATTACATGACTGATGTGCACTCAGTATGTGTCGTGAAAATAACACAATTTCGTTTGGTGCGTAATTTAATGTTGCTGTTTTTTCTTTTCTTTACATATTTAGGAAAAATTACGGCACTTACTATGGTATTTTAGAGATACACACTTAATTTGTTATAGATTTTCTTCTATAAAATGGTAAGATTATGAGAATAGAATAATTATTTTTCACCACAAAAGCTGTTGAGCAGGTATCAAAACATATATTAAATATTAATATTGTCACTAGAGACATCACTAGAGGGTGCGGATCGCACCGGATGACACCACCACAAATAGCGACATTAAAATGTTTAATTATGCTTGTTTTCTTTATTTTAAACTTTCAGACTCGGGTGAGTTCTATGGGGTAAATCGTGAGGGGTGACACCACCAGCTACCGCACTGGGTGACACCACCAGCTACCGCACTGGGTGACACTACCAGCTACCGCACTGGGTGACACCACCAGCTACCGCACTGGGTGACACCACCAGCTACCGCACTGGGTGACACAAAGCCAATTGACACCTCTGGCAGGGACCATATTTTCCATGAAAATATTTAAATCTCTAAAGGAGAACATCGCCACACAAAAGAAAATTATTATTTTCCTAAGCCCAAACAACATGGTGTACCTGACGTGGAGACTCACACCTCCGTGTTCACGTGCTGTTACACAATAACAAAATCACGTTTCCACTTCACCACCTCATCAATGTCAAACTCTGCGTTATCTGCAACAAGAATCATTGCCAAGTTGGACATTTGATTGTAACAGATTTCATCTCACTCAAAATCAATTTTCCAGAAAAGGTTCAAGTGCCTAATCAACTTTTATGCAGCATCCGTTGCACATACACACAGCTTGGGATAAAGAGATGCTATTTTTTTAATGTATACATTTAAAGTTATGTATCTTGACGAAGACAACAATGTAGTGACAGATGCTGTTGATGGTTCCCTTCCTAGAAACACGTGATCAGCTTTAACTAATAATAAATAAAACCCTTTTCAGACCATGACGGCCTATGGGGCAAGTGAGTTAGCGTTCATTAGTTTCATTGAGCCACCACTAACGAACAAGGGACTTAAATTACGAAGGTTATTCGAATAAGAAAATAATAAGTGAATAAAATGGGCAACAATATGATCCAGTCCGAGTGGTTACTGAGAATGTGTTTTACATCAATTACATGTAAGTGGATATCTTCATCTTAATGAGATGGCATGATATATCTAAACATGAAAACATCGATCAAAACCATGGACACATCGATCAAAACCATGGACACATCGATCAAAACCATGGACACATCGATCAAAAACATGGACACATCGATCAAAACCATGGACACATCGATCAAAAACATGGACACATCGATCAAAAACATGGACACATCGATCAAAAACATGGACACATCGATCAAAAACATGGACACATAGTTCTAAAACATGGACACGTCGATCAAAAACATGGACACATAGTTCTAAAACATGGACACGTCGATCAAAAACATAGACACATAGTTCTAAAACATGGACACGTCGATCAAAAACATAGACACATAGTTCTAAAACATGGACACATAGTTCTAAAACATGGACACATCGATCAAAAACATAGACACATAGCTCTAAAACATGGACACATCGATCAAAAACATAGACACATAGTTCTAAAACATGGACACATCGATCAAAAACATGGACACATCGATCAAAAACATGGACGAATCCAGTGGAGTAGTGAGGGAGGCAAGGGGCGCAAATGCCCCGGGCTGTACGTGGCCAGGGACGGCAAATCCCTTGTCGTTGATCAGTTTTTAACTAGGAAAATTTTAGAAGGAGGTGGAGTTTTCATGGGAATAAAACAAAATCCAAATATGAATGAAATTAATCAAAGAAATAAAGGATGTGGGCGTTTTTCTTTCAACACTTCAAACTCCTAACTGACTGTAAATTCTTCTGATACTAATGCTGATGAACAAAAAGCTTAATAAGTATGAGAATTTGACACAGATGTGTTGCTTTAAATTAGTTGAATGTTGAAACATAAAGTCCACTAGTTTTGTAAATAGGACTGCAAAAATTAATCGAGAAATTAATGGTTAATATTTTTATCGATTAAACACCAATTAAAATAATTTTAATCGATAAAAATTCGATTAAAATATTAGAAAATTAATTATAATATTTTTGTTTCAATTTATCAAAAAATAATTGTTAAACAATTTAATAGCTCAGATCACAGAATCTGGGCCACTGAGGAACATAGTACAACAGTCCACGGAGTTAAAAAGATCAAAATATTTTTTTCTTAGTCTATGAGACAGGGGACATAGCTTAATAAAACAAATGTCAATTACCTGTTTTTTGTTACTTCCTATGAGATGTTTTGTTTTAATGGAAATTAACGATTAATTCATGAAATTAATCATTAATTTTTTAAAATTTAACGATTAAATTTAAATTAGTCGTTACCAGCCCTAGTAAAAAGAAAAAAAAATACTGCTTCCTATCAATTTTAAACATAAGCCAATCAAATGGTCTTTGTTACCCATTTTTTGGAGGAGGGCGGGGTGGCAAAGTCCTATTGTCAAGAAGCTTCTAATCTAGTGATTAATTAGATTATTACTATTACAAATATCATAAGTAATGCAAAGTGTCAAAGTAGCTTCTCTAAAAGTAAGTTGATAAATTAATTACAATCAATGATAAATACACCAAGATTGAATAAACTAAGGATCTTTTTGCCATTAAACATACAATGGCTGACAAGAGTGATATTCGAAAGGTTGTGTCATAAGGAAAAACAGACAACTTCTTCTTTCAAGAAATGAAAGCTTTTTTCTTTTTTTTTCTAACATAAAAAGTATAGTGTTCGTATTACGAATTTCTATTTTTTAAAAGCTTTCCCAGCATTAACATATTTTTTGTAGGGGGGGGCGGCAAATTGGGTCTTGCCGTTACCCCGGGCGGCACATACCCACGCTACCCCGCTGATAATTATCTTAATTTTAATGTCTTTTGTTTCGCGCCATAAACAAAAGCAATGAACTAAACTTCTTGTCTAATTGGTATAATGGAATTAAAACTTTGCACACATAAATTCATAAGTAGCTACTCATGGATAAGTGTTCAACGTGACCAAATATGTTTGCAATTTTAAGCAATCATGAATCGGATTTTAAAAATAAACTATTAATAAAAACAACAATACGTTGCTGTAAAAGAAAACAAAAGAAAGCGCAAAAAGCTCTTTATTTTTAGAATGTTTGTCATTATTCAATCCATGCAAATTTGAAAGTTGCTTTTTGATGTCAAGGAGTAGACAATACTGTTGCAAATAAATGAATTATTCTTGACATGACACATTAGCTTGAAAAGTATGATGGAGCGCTACGAGAAAATTGTGTGGAAAGGGTTAATTAAAACTTGTCATCTCAAATTCCAATTGAGCTTATAGCAGACTATGACTGCAGATTGTGCTAAGTATTACATATAGATCTAGCTGAATGCATGCAGGGGTGCAAGAAAGACGCAAAATCTGATTTTCAAAGCTCGCTCAAACAGTGGATTTAGTCAAGATCATTACAATATTTAAGTTTGATGCTACACTGCCTAAAATAAATATCATTAATTGGAACTTTCTTTAGAACTCTCTTAATGCAAGGTGTTAAAATACCGTCTATAAAATAAAATTAATGGAAATTAATTACGATCTAGTTGTCTAATCTCTAGTTAATTTTGCTAATGAGCATGGCATGGCTTACAAAATTGATACATGAATCAAGTTTGTGCCATGAAGAAAAACAGAAAACTTCAAAGTTATTAAAGAAATGGAAGTTTTTTTTTTTTATTTCTAACATAAAAATGTAACAACTCATAATTATAAATTTCTAATACAAACCGCATTTTCCTATTTTCCTAATAGAATATTACTTTTTTTTCCATTTTTTTTTTGAAAGGGGCGGCTAATTTAGGTTTCTGCCCGGGGTAGCACATACCTACGCTACGGCGCTGGACACATTGCTCTAAGACATAGACAACCACGTTGCCCAAACAAACCAGACACGTTTTGTCGATCACATTACACTTGTCCCCAGTCAATTTGTGAGGATAATAAGACTGTATTAAAATACCTTCGGCTTACAATTAATTTCCATTTAATACTGCAACGTAATTGTTTTCAGCTGACGCCATCAAGGTAAGTGTTAATGAAATGTGGTAAACTGTCACAGATACTTCTGTTGGAACAAAATTAATTTAAAGGTATTCACTTGTTCATACTCGTGTTTGTGGTTGTTTTCATTTTGTTTTTATTTATTCCGTGACAGATGTCTGTCGTGAAAAAGCACAGAAATTCTCAACACGATTGTTTAACTTCAGTATGTACTCTGAATGTGTAGTCTGTTTTCCCAGATTAGTGCCTTCTTAAAGGATAATATTCTCAACGGTTCTTAAAACTTCTCAAGTCCCCTGGCGAAAAACTGTAGGCAAACAGATCCAGACATACCTACCTCTACACCCCGAAGAACTCAAAAGTAGTGAAGCAGTCAGATGGTCCGAGCTGAAATTCCACCATCCAGAGGGCGATGCATTCTTCAAACTCCACCGCCAATCTCAGAACATCATATTCAGGCTAAGGACCAGCCACAACTAACTTAGGCAGCATATGTTAGGCAAACTTCGAATTGGAGAAACCGAAATGTGCTCGTGCGGAAAAGCTCCAGAGCACGCGGAACATGTGCTGCAAAACTGCCCTCTATACCTCCACACCGAGGCGGCCATTTGGCCCCAGGAAGCTTTCCTCTACGATAAGATAAACTGTACGTAGACTGAGCCACATTGACAGCCACAGTGCAATACATTACGGATATAGGGCTTGTGATCTAATTCCTCCTTCAAAAAGATTTTGAGAACGCAGAAGAAGACGATTCATCACCATTTCCAACTAACCTTTTGAGAGCCACTTATCTAGCAACTTATCATTTTTTACATATAAGTAGATGCCAAAACGAGTTCAACAGGTTGCAAGTTATAAAAGTTGATTCACTCAACACGATTAAATAATACTCGGGTCTTTGCTGAACTACGAGAGTCTAATACGTAACGGGACGAGGAGACATGGCATCTAGCCACTGAAAGCAGACGCCGCGCCGTCAAAGTAACCAGATAGGTTTATAAATTATAAATATTTAAATCTAATATATAAATAATAAAACTTGCCAAGTTAACACGTTCTGAACTGGTTGTACTCTATGTCATCTGATTTTTTTAAAAATTTATTCGACTGTCAACTTAATTAAATATTGCAAGGGAAATAGTTGGAATAAACGAATAAGCCAGGAAACAATTTGAAAGTTTGAGAAGCACTGTGCTTACCTTCCAAAATGACGTAGATAAAAACAAAGTCATCTCTACACGTTTCAACAGTCTATAGAAATGATGCAGTGTTTGCTATAGTTTCTAGTTGTTGTTTTTCCCCATTTGGGAATACTAAGATGAATGGTCCTCCCAATCGTCTGTACCTCGATCATTAATTAGAATCCCACGCATACAACTGTCCTCACATACAATTACCACTCAAAATTGGATTAAGTGCACACTAATGTCAGTCTAGCGGAGCTGTCATTTACGGATGTGATTAAAACAGGAGAGTGGGGGGGGTGGCAATGATCTCAAATATACCTCAGTGGTTCTTAAGTCTTGACATTTGTTGTTGATAAATTTTCTTACAAGGAGCGTCCATGATTAACGCTACGCGATTTTGGCCGAATTTTAACCCCCTCCCCCCCCTAGTTTGTCCCTTTGTCACAAGAACTTAGTCACCCCTTAAATATGATGTCGTAAAGCTTTGACACCCTTCCCTCCCCCCATTAAAAAACCTTATATTTGTTAATAGAAAATGAGCACGTTACAAATTTGCTTTTATGTAATGTTAGTATTTATTTATTTAGAGTAAGGCTGTTGTCCACTATTGTAACAGACGCGAAGACATTGAAAACGTCATAAAATAAATTGCAAGCAACAAAATAATTAAGTGGAACTTTAAATTAAAGTTGCGCGTTTTTTAAGTGACGGAAAAGTTCTTAAACACCCCCCTCCCCTTGACACACATCATCATATATGCGTCACACCCCCCCCCCTTAACCGCTGTCCCTAGGCGCGTTACGTCATTTATGGACGCCCCAAAAATTTTGTTAAGGCGTTTTATTTTAAGATACACACGAAGTCTTGGACATTATCAATGGACACGCGTATGTTTCCTCTAAACTGCGCGAACGCACGGTTATCTGATCGATGTCACGCAGCTGTTTAGAATTACCGCGCAGCAAGTTTTGATAAGGATAATATACGTGTGTTGGCGGTGTGTAAAATTTGACCCCCCAACGTAAAACAACGAACTTAATAGGGAACATTGTGCGTAGGACGCTTTATTTTCCTAATAGGTGGTGCATCTGATATATTTATACAATAATAAGATAATGAACTAACTGTTGAGTTTTAATCAACATCTATACATTTAACTAAGGGTGATTGAGTGGGAAGCGATCAAATCAACGTATTATTCTCCGATTACTATGACACTGGCGATAGTTTTCCTTGTATATTGATCAACATATTATTATAAATATATAGAGACGTATTTTTAAATTTAGCGACACGAAATTTATTGTTGAAATATTTCACACCACATCTGGATGTTAAAACATATTTTTTTAAAAATAATTCGACTAGTTAATTCCTAAGTCCTGTGTAATACGATCTTATCCATTTTAAAAGAATAACGTTTTACTCCATATTGCGAGAGTCAAAAATAGCGCAGCGAGCTGTAAACACATTAATTGTATCGAATGCGTTCGTAAACCTCAACATAAAAATAAGAATTAATAAATGAATAATGTGTCTACGCTACAGGCAAGGGATATAAACAAGTTCAATTAGTTACATTATATTCTATTGGTTGATCTGTACCGGAGACCGGCGTCGCGCCAATCGTTGAAGTTGCCACGGTTCATTCAATCAGCACTTGGGTAGACTCAAACATGCATCTAACTATGATTCAAACTTTTTTTTTTTAGTTGTTCAGGGTGTTGTCAAATGACGCGTTCGGGCTCGGCATCACGTGATATGTTGGTACGATGGGATCACGGTGGGATACGGTGAGCGAGTGGCAGCGCGCTCGACTGGTGTATCGATGGTCACGGATTCGAATCCATGCGAAGGCAAGGCTATGTTCTTGGAGTTTAGGGCGTCCGGATTAGTTAGGTGGTTGGGTAATGCGTGGAATCCTCAAAGCCGTTGCCTGTGAACGCTACATCACTAACGAATAGATCATCCGTCATGGTCTGTGGACGCAATTATGGTTTGCAAAAAAAGGAGCGTCTGTATAGATAAGATAAGGTAGATCGAGCCCCCGGGCAAAAGTATAAACATAACGAACCCCTTGCCATGCGTGTCACAGATGGCACGCATGGCCCCTTCAGCAGGCTCGTGGTTAAAATATTAATTTCTTTATCACAACAATTTGCTGGCACTTTGTGTTTGCATTTGGCACTATGCTATATATTTTGCTATATATAAGTTGGTTTTAATTTTGGGCACGTGACTCCAAAAAGGTTCGCCCTCACCAACATTACACTGTATTCAACCGGAAACCTCTTCAACAAAAAAAAGCGCTTCCTTGGTGGATTGCTATGATTAACAGACCGTGGCACGCATGGGACGTGGTGGCCGAGAGGTAGCGCTCTCGACTGTCATACTGATGGTCACGAGTTCGAATCCACACGAAAGTGAGGATTTGTTCTCGGGGCCTGAGGAGTCCCCGAGTCACCCAGCTCCAAATGGGTACTTACTAGACAATAGTTAGGCGGCTGGGGTAATGCGTGGAACCCCTATAGCCGTGGCCTGTGACCGCTGCATCACTTGCCAACAGATCATCTCTCATGGTCTGTGGACGCAATTATCTTCTGCATAGAAGGAGCGTCATCATCATCAGTCCCGTGAACTTTGCGGTCGTTTGGGAGAGCGCGTGGTCAAATCAACAGACAATGATAGGCCATGTCTATGATGAGGGAGTTGTGTGGAAACAATGACCAGTCGCCTTTGTTTCACTAACATTAAGTGTCAGGTACCGATTCGGAGCTGGGTGGACTCCCCCTGCCTTCAAGAAATTCAAGCCCGTGACTCTCACATGCCGCTTACAACCGTGATTTTGTGAAGTCCATTTTTTTTCTTTAAAATATCGCATATTTCTTTGTTTCAAGATATCAACATAAATTCTTTTTGAGAGTGGGTTGTGAATATATGACACTGCATATGGGCGCATTGATTTTGTAACATCCTGCTCCTTATATCACTTACACTTATCCCAAAGATTGAAGACATCTTTTTCCAAAACAAATTGACACATTTGTAAATAAATGTCTTGTTATCCGTGTTTTGATTTATATACAAATCTTACTCTAATTTAAGGGAAAATTGATACGTAATATTTAAGAAACCATTTTAAATTTTTATTTATATTATTAATTCAAAATTGATAAAACACGATAAAACATTTCTCTAAATCAGGGCTTGGCAAACATTTTAGGGTGAGGGCCACATTGGTATGAAAGATACCATCAAAGGGCTGCACCTAACAAAAATATAGCCCTCAATTCAAGTACAAAAATCCATCTTTCGAACAAATTTAATTATTTTTTTCGATATAACCGCAGATTTCCGCGGCTGCAAAAAACTCCGTAGCGGGTCGCATGTGACCCACGGGTCGTAGTTTGCCCACTCCTGCTATAAACTATTGACATTGCTTATGTGCACAATCATGCCATTACATGTTGTAATTAGCAAATAAAATGTTTTACATTAACTGAATGCATTAATTAAATGTGTGCTAACATTTGTATGTGAACCGCTGTGAGCCCAGCTGCCTCCTGGGATACTGCGCTATTTAAATTATCAAATTATAATATTTAAGCTGATTTGATAAATGGGAAATGTCTTTTATTTGTGAAAAGATTCCGTCCTTCAATTGTGGAATAGAGAACGTTTATCACTTTTAATGATTCAGTATTCAACTGATGTCTGATGACTCTCTTTTCTCAATGAATGTACATGTTTCTCTTCTACATATAGTGTCAGAATCCCTTCAGTATGCCCCTAAAAATGTCTGTACTTAAACTTTTTTCAATTATTATTGGTGGCTAATTGTTCTTGAATTTGGTTTTAAAAAAGACTCAAAAAAAAACTGTGTGTAACTGACTTCTTTCAGCTGAGATGACGTCAAAGAAAACATTTTTCTCTCCAAATAAATTTAACTCTCAAACCACTAACAAATCACTAACGATAACTGCATTGAGATAAGGATATTTCTGATTGTATTTATTTTGTGTAAAAGATACAATACAAAAATAACAAAACAAGACTCCATTTTTTCAAATAAATTGTCAGTATTCTTTATTGATGAATTACATATAGATCTAGTGATAATATAACATTTTGAGTATTTACTCATAACATAAGGCAGGAATGTCTAAATTGAACATTTTTAAAGAGTTAATAAATAAACATTTTTTTCTCTCTTCAAAATTTACAATATATAAATATCATTTAATTTACAAAAACAAGTTGTTGTTTTTATCCTCTCTTACAATCTGTTTTGTTTCTGGTTTCAAAAGCTTGTATCTCTGTTAGTATATTGTACCAATTTTTAGCAACCATTTTGATATTTGACGCCATAATCCGTGTAAAGTCTCATGCTCAATGTAAAGCAATGTGTTTGTTACATTGTTTACATTTGTGCGTCCTCACATAAGCCTCCTGAAGAGACTGTCTTAAACACGTAATATTATACCTTTAAAAGTTAATATATTATCTGAATCAGTAATATACATCTGTCAAGGTTAACTACACATTTCATAGGCTATAAATTTTTTATTTGTTAACTACACATTTCATAGGCTATACATTTTTTATTTGTGACCATACGGTTGTGTTTTGAAAATTTCTAATGTTAATAAATTGAGCATGTTTCTTATAGTACACAAGTCAGGAAACTAACAGTCCTCTTTCCTTCCATCTATAAATACTGTAGTTATAATCTCAAAGAAAAAACTTTCAAATTTTAATTTTTTTAATTTAAGTAAATCACAGGAAACAGAAGAAATCATGTATTAGACATTTAAAGCTTACAACAGTTTTCCAAGCCTGAACTGGCAATGAAAAGGAAAATAATTTATTTAGAATGCTTGTAACTGAAACCCTGTATCGCACAATTGTAAAGTCAAGCAAGTGTGTGACTTTTTGGTATAGGAAGTGGCCTCCCTTTTCTTTCAGGAGTTACCTTTGAGGTGTGACCAACTCTCTGATGCTCGGCTGGGTCTGATAATTGCATGTTCTTCTTGCCAAGCACTTTCATTAACCCTTTGCTCATGTAGTAAGGTTTTTCAGATGATCCATCATTCATCTCAATATCTTCCACTGTCACCAAAAAGATAGTTCAATGAAAATTATACAAAAACCAAAATAATTTCATCTAAATGTATAAGTTTACAAAAAAATTTAAATGTAATTTGGGATCTTAATACGTTTTGAATACTTTTAAAAATTAAAAAGAAAATATTCCATATATTCTTTACTTTAAAAAATCCCCTCGCTCTGTTAAATTTTTATTTTATTTAGGTATTTCACACCCAAAAATTGGTATTGACGTTTAAAATAAGGTAAGTTCTATTTCTAGCAATTTGCAGCCATTTAAAACTTACAGAAGCATAAGAACAGTGTGTCCACAGCCATGCTATACACACCAAAGAACACACAGGCCATCAAGTAGGTGCTCAGTGTTTGGATCTGCTCAAAGGTTAAGAAATGAGTTTTACTGATGTTTATTGCATAAAATGTTAGGAGCTCATGAACTAAAAATGCTTTACTGCATCAATTTTTCATATACATTGATTGTCGATGCTACTAAATTTGCATTTTATCTTATCTTATCTGTTACTGCACTCCTTCTATACAAAAGATTATTGTGTCCTCCGCTTATCTATAATTTCTGTTTAGTGCTGCATTCCTAATAGAGTTTTGAATGTTGATCAAGTGTTGGTTTTCCTAGTTTCTTCAGGCAACCCATTCCACGCCAAAATTGCGGACAGGAAGTATGAAAATGTGTATGTTTGTTCTTGCATACAGAATGAGAAAGGTGTTTTTATCCTAATGTCTATCTACACATTAAGGGTTGTATTAAGTTATCTTTGTGTTGTATTTCGAAATCTAAATGAATTGATTTATGAATAATTACTACTTTATACTAGGTTTTTCTATCCTCTAGTGTTTCAAGGTTTAATGGTTTAACTAATGGTGTTATTTTTGTGTTTTGAATATACTCCAGTACTGAATCTGGCAGCTCAGTTTTTTAATTTGTTCTAGTTTATCATTGTTTTCTTGCCAGATGGGACCTATGCATTTGAAATAACTTTAGCTTCATGCTTTTCATTTAAATAAAAAATATTATAAAAACATTATTTACACTGAGCTATTATATAATTTTTAACTGATATAAAATGCTACTTACTATAACAGGTGTGAGGTAATAGTTCAGTTTAGGACGGACAACATATTTATCAAAGAAACTAATACTTCCTTTAAACCAAAAGAATGACATTGTAACTGAAAATGGACAAAAACATAACAAGGAATATGGAAAAGGTCATATTTGTTAATAGACAAACATTTAAGCAAATGACCAAAATGTTTATTCAAAACTAAGACATTTTTAGGTAATTTAAATCTTGACTAATTAAAACGATGCTGTAAATTTATTTTCCACTTACAAAATATAGACCAACAGAACCAGGCAAAATCTCTGTGAAAAAAGTGTGGCTTTACTCAGACGCCACACTTAAACTTACATATTGCACCTGTAACCACAAGTTTACTCAAAAAAAGTAAAAAGTCCGTGACCTTGTCAAGAACAACAACTCTGAAATTATAACAAAAAGTAATCTTCCAATGTGTATGTTTATGCACGGTTTCAAAGAGTCTTACTTGTACTGATGTTTAATAATAGATACAATTTAAAACAATTATTTTTAAATCATTGACTTTTCTTGAGAAGTTCAGTAAAATGGTAAATTACATTTGATTACTTCAGTTATTAATTTTTTTAAACTTTAAGAAAAATTTCAATTGTTGGCCCTAAATTAAGATACAGAGGTACCCCACTTAATACACAGACCACGCAACTAATAATACATAGAGTGAAAGCTGCTGTGCACACCCACGACCCGCAGATCGAACTTTGCTCCGCACAACAAACACACGTAGTGTGCCTTGTGCCGCAATGCGTGCCTGCACTTGGCACGCCCTTTGGCACGCGGTTCTATCCCGAGCCAAAGGAAAGACTGCTTTTGATCATAAAATGGCCAACAACGTTGCCATTTGTCACTACGCATTTTACTAACAAACAGTCACAGCATGTTCAGTGCTTTTTTTTTTTTTTCAAGTTTCTTATCTTTTTTTTTTTGGGGGGGGGGGGGACGGGCGGGGTCTTTTTCCAAAAATTTTTGTTTCTTATTTTTTTTTTTTTTGTTTTTCAGGAGTAAATTTTTTCAAAATTTTCACAANTGGGAGGGGATTTTTCACTGAATTTATTGCTTTTTGTGATTTTGTTTGTGATGTTGCAGGAGAAGATTTTCTGAAACTTGCTGGAAATGTGTGTATGTGAAAATTGTTTTTAAAAAGTGTGTGTATCCTCCTCAACCCACCTCCAAACATCCAAGAACACATAACCCTGTTTTGTGAGTGTCTAATAACACTCTTTGCCTTTGAACACTGCCTGTATTCTTTTTTTTTTTAATTGTACTGGCCCAGAACCAATTCATTTATTTCCCATAGACATCTATGAGAAATAGCGTTGCGCTTAGAAAACGCCTGGCCTAACGAACGAACACACCACTGGAATAGACAGCTTTCGTTAAGCAAGGTACCACCGAACTTTTAAATCTTTAATGGTATAAAAATGGATTAACATTTTAACATTTATGTAATTGCTTCTGTAAGCCCCGTGATTTTATTTTTTCAAATTAAATTTGAAATATTCCATTCAATGGTTTAAAAATCTTTCTCTAAATTTATTTTATTTTTAATTTGTTAAAATAGTAGTAGCTAACATTTTTTAAAGGAATTGCTGAAAGTTTTGCACACTTCTTGCAGAATTATTCAGTTGTTTTTTTTCTTTTAGATGATGAATGTTATGTTCAAAAAAAAAAAAAAGTAAAAAAGTAAAAATATACTTTTAAAATATAATTCTTTCATAAGGATTTGAGGTTTAGATAAGAAGACAATAACTTGTGTAAATTGACCAATTTCTAGACACATTGACATATTTCTTTAATTTAGCTCAAAACATTCCTTACAAACATGCATTGGGGTAGGTAGTTTGAGCTCTTTAACATGGTGACTGATGAGAAGGAAGTGATGGCAGGGAAAATTACTTTACCTGACAACATTTCTCATAATAAGAAAAAATGCATCCTTGGCAGAGAAACAAAAGTTCCTCCCATGTATTGCAATCTGTTTCGAATACACAAAATATATTAGAAAATTGTGAAAGTCAAATAAGGAGATTCAATGATTAAACAATATGCACCTCTGTATATTAAATAAGACATTTTAAAATGACTCAAAAAAGAAAAAATCACAATAGCACAATAAGGGGACATAATACTACAGAAGATGGGCAGACCTCAGTATTTTAACTATGAAATAGAAAGATATACCATAATGTAAGCATTTTTGTTCAGAAACTTCATGAATTTCTCCAGGCACCAGAAACAACATTTCAGGCATCTGTGATTATAACAAACATATTTTTTTTTTTACTTTTTCTTTACTAGTTTATCAAAAGACTGATAAAGATGATTAAGAAATAATCTTTTAGCAAGAAAATTAGATTTAACATTTTTCAGACACTGACAATTACATCATAATCAAAAAAAATTAGTAACTATAATGTAGATTGAAATTTCAAAGCTTAACTCCAATGCCATCCAAGAGATTAGCATAAACTACATTTATTTTTAAATCTACTCTTACCTTGAAGTTAGAGCTTCTTTATACCAAACATAATTCTACTCTACTGATACTGATTTTATTGTTGCAGTCCCCCAAAGCAAGAATATGACAAAACAAAAATATTCACTCACATTAATATAAATTTTGCTACTTTATTCTGTGAGTCTTTGAGCTTGTAGTCCAGATATTCCAGGAAGATTCTGATCATTTGAATTATGGCAATGATCAGGGAACCAAAAGCAAGAGATCCAAAATGATATCTAAGGCAAACACATAGCAAGAAAGAGAGGGGAATGATAAATTACATTATAACATGATAAATTATCGTTTTTATTTAGTTTGGACTGTGCATTTCATTGACACTGCCAGTAGAGGTATAAAATAAATTGTAGCCATACAGTTGGTTTAGAATAACAAATTAAATATACTGCAAATACTTTCAGTTTCCTGTAGACATCATTTAATAACCCTGGACTGGGTACATCTCTGCAGATTTTCCGACCTTGGTTTTAAAATATATTCAAAACAAAATTTTCTAGCTAACATAATATCAGAATGGTAAAAAAAAATCTTTTAGCTGACTAAAGGAAGAAAGCAAATTAAATGTTGAGAAACTAAAAAAAAACAAATTCTAAAATTTAAATGTTTTATTGGTCCAATCTAAAGGAGTGACAACAATAAACAAATGAATTTTTTTATTTTTAAATTTTTTTTTTTTAAGAACAACTACTTTTATAAGATTTTAAATTAATAAATGATTATTTATGTAAATTGTTTTGTATATTAATTAAGTGCTAAAAGCACACATTTTTTTTTATCATTGTCTCATTAATAAAGTTATCTACCGCTAACTAGGCCACAACCAATGATTATAAAAATTATTATTAAAACTACCTTTAAATCTAAATTGAGATAAACTAGTCAAAGGTCTACAGAACAATTCTCACCTGACAGACCGCAACAGTGAACTTGCCAGAGGAAATGCTGGGATGTCTTTAGGTTTTTCCCATGCCCAATAGTATGAGCCAAACGCCCCAGCTAGAGTCATGTGACTCAGTGCCACAATGAAATTGAGGACCCAGAGTAACATGAACAGCATGAAGATCTCCATGGGGATGACATATCTTCAGAGTGTAAAAAGGATTGAATAGTATTACAGAGCTTAGTATTTTTTTAATCAGGTGTCTTCATATGAAGTTTTGAAGGAACAAAAAGTTGCATTAGAACAATAAATAAATAAAATAAGAAAATTAAATAAGAAACAAAAAGTAAATAAAGAATTCAGAAACATAAGGAACTACAGGGACATTATAATACAGAAAGGTAAAATAACTGAATGAATATTTAAACTATAATTTATAGATATAGCTTACCAAAAAAAAAAAATAATAAATTTGATTTTAAATATTGTGTTAGATTAAAATGAAAATTGTCCTCTTGATTTTTTAATAAATGAATTATATACATTTTAACTTACTCATTTCCACCATAATTGACAAACTCACACAGAGATCCAAGTGTGGAGTTCTATGAAATAACAAATATATGAATATCATTGGTATATATAGCTCATTCGATAACTGTTTCCCATTTTTTTATTTGTGATTGTAAATTTTAAAAATATATTTGAGTTTTGTTTTTTAAATTTAAAATGTTAATATTATTTCAGTACTATATGTTTTATACTAGAGGAGTTTAAATTGTTTTCTTTTTAAATTACTAACAGTGTGAATTAATTATATCACTCATTTAGAATTAAATGTTCACAAGAAAAATTAATGTATAACATATTCATTAATAAATTGATTTTTTAACACTGAAATATAATTAAAGTTGTATTATTGAAGCTATAGTTAACACAAAATGTTGGTTTATAGAATGGGCATTTCATTTTTTTCTTCTTACAAATTTTACTCACCTCATTCTATACACTTTATCTCACAAACTTGTATCTTAGTTTTTAAGTTTTATGAATTTTCATTTCTTGGTTGTTTAGCCTGGTGTGTCCTATGAATCTCTTCTATTCCTATAATAAGTTCTTCCCTCCTATTAAGATCTATCATTTTTAAAGCTTGTTTTCTTCTTCTTGGTTTTGTTTTAGACTTTCCTATCAGTTTAATTCTTCAATCCTTGCTCAATGCGGCTATAACATCATGAAGGGTTTTAACCTTATGTAATTATTTGGAAAAAAATTCAAATTTCTCTGGTTGTCAACTCGCAGGCAATGATTCAAATACAAATGTTAAGCTCCATATTTGTGTCAGCTTGTTAGCTAAATGAGGCATCACCAGACACTTTTTATAATTAGACTATAAAACAACAGAAGTGACCCAATCAACACAAAGACCAAAAGTGATAGACTTGAATGTGTGCACATCATACACACTTACATCAGGCTGGCAGGGGATCCGGGATAAGTAATAACTGACACCATTTACACTAGAGTTGGTAGAGTTACTGTAGTACTGAGGACTGCCCATTGAAGCAATGTAACTGAGTGTCTGAGGTTAAGACTGAATAAGTAATGTTTTAATCAAGACAAATAAAACATTTGATTGTCAATTTTAAGAAATCCAGGTCATTTTTTTTACATTTTGGGAAAATAATATCCAACATTAAACTTTGATAAACATTTATGTAGGTTATAGATGAGAATATTTTTAAAATACTCCTCACATTTTTGTCGTTTCATACATGGTGTTCTTCAAAAGCTTGTTGGATTTTTTTTATATTTTTTTTTGTTGCTCTAAAGTCATATTCCTGTAGCATCGTGAAATGAAATTTAAAAGTTAATGTGGAATGGACAAAAGTGTTGTTTGGTTCATCGTTAAAAGTGTTTAAAATTAAATTAAATACATAATTCACTTTATATTAACTTTCTGCAGCATGAAAGCTATGTTCTTGTCAAATGGTTATTGTACTCTACAAAGGATACATGACGCTTGCCACCCAGTAGACAAAGAAGCAAATCTGTAAAAAGAAGGGAATAATTGGCCAGAAGAGTGTTGAGAACATGCTGCCCACAGCCCTGTAAGAAACAATGACAGAACAATATTTTTACTTGGTAGGAGGTTAAGTATGTTGAAAATAGTTTGTTTTAAAATATATATTCTTAACGTAGCAGCTGACAAAAAATTAAATAATATTAGCAGATTATAAAAAGGTAAAATGATATATTTTTTTAAACACTGTAATTTTATTTTTAATTCTCTTTTTTGATAAGTTAAGGTAGATGATTTCCAGTATTTTAAAATCTGGTAAAATTATTTGAGCTTTTATTTACATATTCATATCCCATTAAAAAAAGCAAGTATTTTAAAATTCAATATTCAATAATTCAATATAAACAGAATAATTTTTTTAATATGCACACTGTATACTTAAAACCTCACCTGCTGGCTTCTTTTATAAGTTCTATAGCAATACAAAGTCTCTTGATTAGAAACAGAAACAAGAGAAGAACAATGACCAGGATTGTAGCAATTGAACATCCTGAAAGTAACAAAAGTACAAAATGTGCAGCTATAGTGATTAAGATTATTTAAAACTAATAGTAAAATAAGCATCATAAATAAACTGTTTTGAGTTTTTTATCAAAGGGTTCTTTTCATACACATATTTAAGAAGAAACATGTATTTTTTTTACTTAAAAAAAGGGGGCCTAAAGAAAGACAGTTTTTAAGTCCATGTACCACATATTAAAATTTACAAGCCACATTTATGCATATGTCCTTTTGACAAAGAAGATATCATAACATTGATATGGAGAATTTTATTTGAAGACTGAACTTTAACATTGATCATTGATTTAAGACAAAGGAGGAGGCACCTACCAAAGGCCAGCCATGTCTTTTTAAGTGATAAGTAGTAACTGAAGTTCATGGCAAAAGCTTGTGAGAGTCCATACTCTTCTGTGGCATTTAAACCTTTGAGTGTGTAGTACTGGTCGTAACTGTAGTAGCATGCTGGACGAGTTAGAAGTAATGTGGTATTTTACAAATGCTGAGAGTGCATAAATATATAAAATTTTATGCATAGATCATAATATACACCTTTGGTTTTACAAAATCGAAGCAAAAATAAAATAATCAAAAAGACCTCCCTTAAAAGATACACATTTTCCTTCATTTTCTTAAAATGTCTTTTTCAGTTAATAACTTTTTAAAAATATTGATTTAATTTTTTCTTTAAATAGCAGCCTAGCCCCAATTTATTACATTCCCACTTTAGTAAGTCACGTTCATTCCATTCACAATTCATTACATATATAAGTTAATGAACTACATGTAATACTAGGTTCATGTGCTAATTTAACTTTTAATTTTTTTTATATTCTTTCTCAAATTATCTAATAATTTTTATATTCCATATTATGAACAAATATAGCTTGCACCATATATATGCGTAAATATTCCCTTATAAACATACCAAATGATAACAATCCATATATGCAGATCAATGTTGCCCACACCATAATGCCAGCAAGCCATCGTAACAAGACCATCCAAAGCATACAGAGAATAAGAGCAACGGCACACCCACTGAAATCATTTAAGAAAACTGAATATGACATCATGATTGAATCTACAATGATGGCTAAGTTAATGGGGTCAGGGTGGAAGGGATACAGGCCAATAAAAATGTGTAATTGTAATATTAATAAATGATCTAACAATATGTTTCCCAACTAATATATTTTTTTTAATTTTAAAAAAAAAAGGAAATTATGGAAATGAGTTACTATTCTGTAAAATTCATTAAACTGAAAGTAAACAAATTTCAACTGTTGAAAGATGGATAAACAAGTATTGTCTTACACAAGGATCATCCACCAGGAAGCTAGTATGTCTTTAAAGACCAACTCCACAAATTCTTTGACCTGATAGAACAACGCCATGTAGCTGGAAATTCATGGAAGTCTTTATTACTTCAACAAATTAATTAAGTCAGATGCACAGATGAATATGCAGCAGTTTAGGACAAAGATTTTACATGGATACACATAAAAGAAAAAAATAATCACATAGGTGGATCTACCTTTTCTGTTTGCAGAGAGTATTGGGAATGTGTCTATTTAAATATTTATTATGCTAGTAAAAAGTAAATAAAATGAAACCTTAACTCACTAACTGCCATCACTAACTGCTTTTCCTGTCACAGTACGATTTCCAGCATCCTTGATTTTGTAGGTTGTATTGCTGTAAGTGTAAGTAAGGTCTTGTGCCAAGTTGGCAAGTTCTGAGAATATTGCTGGCACACAACGGTTGATTACTGGAGATTAAACAGGCCACAATAATCAGAGGGACCAGAGATGTTGAAAACCATTGAGTGTGAAATGTGAAGAGTAAAATTCTTGAATTAATTGACCTGCTCAAAGCGGAGTCACTTATGTGACAACAAGAAAATTAATATACCTAACGGTTGATAGCTAGCAGGAGGTCTATTTGTTTTCTGCCATTTGAACCATTGAAGAGTCTGTTCATCCCAAATAGTTTGGGTATATCCCATATTTAAGTGAAATTCATATCAAAGTAATATATATTTATAGAAAGTGAGAAAATTTTGAAAAGCTTTGTGTAGTTGAAAATACCCTGAAAGTGGCGTTTTCATCTTAAAAGGGTGCATTAAGTTATTGAATTTTCTTTTAAATTACTTCGTGCTTTTAGAATTCATAAACAGTAAAAATGTAATTAATGATTACAGTATATCTTAAATTTGAAGCAAATATTTTGTGGAACAGGGGAATAGGAATTACTTTTGCTTAAATATATTAAATGTTGTTCAGGAAATTTTGAAAAATATTTTATTTAAGTTTTGCTTTTACCTGCAGAAGTTTTGATGTAGTAAGGGGCACAGTCTCCATCTTGCACATACTGCTGAATTGTTTTCTATGGAAATAAACAGTTTTCATTTTAAAAATTATTATTGGACAAGTCTAGTTTATCCATATTTTAAAATTAAAGGGAGTCACAAAGCATTGGTAATACAGCTGAATTAATTTTAGAATTTAGAAGGGAAAAAAAACTTGCTTAAAACATTTTGAATTTCTGAGTCATATGACATATAAAAATGACATTTTAATTAATAATTCAAATTCTGCCAATAGTAAAACCTTTGGATATTAGTTCAGATGTGGAATCGGTTCCCTAATCAAACCAGGAAAACCAAAACCCAATCAACATTTAAAACTCTAATATAAATGCAAGGCTAGAATAAATAATAGATAAGCATATTAAGCAATAATCTTCTATGTTCAAGGAGTGTCTGAAAAAAAAAAAAAGATAATATAAGATTCTGTGTAAAAATTAAAATACAGAGATCTTCTGATAGTACTTTTCTTACATCTTTTTTAACTCCTAATATATATCTCTTCAATTGTCATTTCAACCCCTCAAACTACATAATGGAATTATAATACCAAAATGAAAAACACAAAACAACAAAATTACTTCTTCAGTCTTCCACAACCAACCGAATAATCATTACATAGGTGCCTCATTACCATCTATCAAATTTAACCATCTCTTATCTTATCGTTTATCTTATCTATTACATATACTATTTCTATACAAAAGATTATTGCGTCCTGTGCTTATCCATGGTTTATGTCATGTCTTGCATTTTATTTGTGTGTTTGTTTTCGTAGTTATATAAGACAACCTATTCCATGCCTGAAATCCCGACAGGAAAATTGAGAATTTGTATGTGATTGTTCATGCAAACAGAATATTTTTTGTGTTTTTATCCCTATTTCTATCTGAGCATTAGCTTTGTGTTGTAATTCCTAAATAGAATCAATTGTCTTATATGTTATTACTTCTTTGCTATTTTTTCATATATCCTCTAATTTATTAAGGTTTAATGCTTTAATGGTGTTACTATTGTAAATTATGAATATGCGCCTGCACCAACTCTAGCAGCTCTTTTTTTTTTAATTTGTTCTAGTTTATCTTTGTTCAAGAAAGAGAGCACCTACTGCTGCAGACTGCGGGTCCACGTTGTATTTACAAATCATCTTCTCTCGCTCTGATGACAGGTGTGTTCCAGCAGCTGTCTCCAACACAACAGTCTGAACATAAGACCAGTACTCTGTTGGGCATGACCTCACACAAATCTGAGGTATAATTATAATACAAACTTTTTGTTTCATGATCTCTTACAAATATTTTTGTTCTATTAGGAAAATAGCCAGTCAAGTAATGTGTTGGCTATGAAGGAGGTAAAATATACTAAAAATTACTTTGGACAAAAAAGCGGGAATGGACATTCTTAATTCTTAATCATTTTGGAAAATCTTAATTATTCCCCACGCCCACACCTGTATAATCTAGAACCATTTTTCATATCTTTCTTGTAAAATAAAACCACCCTATTTTATTTCATTAAATTATATAAAAAGGTTACCATTCTCTCTTAAACCATATATGTATTACTGTAATATTTAAATTTCAGTTAAGTAAAATACACCTCACCAAAACTGTAATTGTATTTTTCAAATTCTCTTCCACCCAGATATTGTGGATTTTACTTGTGCATATTATTGTAGTCTTACTTTGAGCAAAAAAATTAATTACTATAATTACCGATGTAATTTAAAAATCATTAGGGTCTTTATTATAAGAAAAGTTTAATAATATGTTCCAATAGTTTATAAAGGATGTAGCTCTTACGTAACTTTTTAAAGGGCTATTATGTCTTAGAAATTTAAAAAAAAGAAAACAATAATTAAAAATGGTTTACGATTACTGACGTCATGTTATTTAAATATTGCCAGTTTAGATCATAAGCATGAGAGAAGTTATTTTAAATATAGTTGTTTAATAATCTTTTAAATATTGTTTTATAACAGGTATTTAAAATTCATGTTTCCAACAAAATTAAATAAGCACGAAAGTTTTGTTATGAATTTTTAGCAAGAACTGTTGAAATTGACATTAAAATTTTGAATCGATCAGAAGCCATTTTTTTTTTCTTGTTTAAGTTGGAAAACTAATTTAACTCAGTGTTCTATAAAGTTAACCAGGGGAGGTAATCGATTATTTTATATCTGCACTGTCCCTTTGTCTGATAATTACAACTGTTACCATGACATCCTTTCATGTACAAATATTTTACCTGAGGAGTAGGGCATCCTACTGTTGCTACAGCCAGCCCAGTCTGTGCACATTTCAGAATATCAAAGAACACTAAATACTTCTTGTCCCTGAAAAATCAGAACTAAGTTTCAAAGAAAGTTATAGGTAAATTATATCTAAAAAAAATTATTATTATTTTTTTTTTAAAGACATTTTCAAATATTTAAATGGTCCTGCAAGTTATAAAATTACAATAAAATGTAAATTATTGAATTTTCGCAACTATTTTCATAACAATTTTCATAACTATTTTCACAGCTATTTTCACAACTACTGATGCATATTTTAAATTCTTGGTACATTCTTAAAACTCACTTGAAACTTCCTTCACCACAGACATTTCCATAACTGTCTGTTGGATAAATTAACTTCACGGGATTACCTTTTGCATATCCTGAATTTGAACAAAGTCATTTGTAAATTTTATTTCAATTTTTAGTTTTTAAATTATTTTGCCAAACAATTGAATTCATGTTCAGAAAAAAGATGATCAAATGTATGTGAAATGACAAAGCTAAAGATTTTAACGCTATAAAACTAGACATCTCAATGTCAATAATTCTACAACACTTATGCAGTCGCACATGGGTGTGCTGTGCAATCGCACATGGGTGTGCTGTGCAATCGCACATGGGTGTGCTGTGCAATCGCACATGGGTGTGCAGTCACACATGGGTGTGCAGTCGAACATGGGTGTGCAGTCGCACATGGGTGTGCCATGAAAAACTACAAGCATAATGCCAAAGACAATATAATCCTTAATTTATAGAATTTATAGGGGTCAAAATAAATTTCATAATCAAATTTTGTGAAAAAAATGTATTAATGACAAAACGTTTAACAATATTGTTGACAACAGAGTAAATGAGCACCTTTAAAAAGCTTTCATTACATAAAGTTATGTTTTAAAAAAATTAAAATACGGTAACACATAGATCTAATTCTAGAATAAGAGAATAAAACTCAGCTATACAAAAAATATGACGTGAATATAGAAAAAAAATAGTCAGAAGTCTATGTGTTATAGTTACTTTTGCGACTTACCTACAAATGAGCAGACGAGCATCCCTGTAATGAATACCAAAAAGATGATGCAGCAAACAACATCTGTACATGATCTAAAACCAAGAAGATTAATTATAAATACTTCGTTAGATTGTATTTAGAAAAAGGCGGCATGACATAAAATGTTACTTTAAAAATATATATATATATTATTTCAGTATTTGCACTATCTACATACTATAGGCATTAAAATTGTTGATTTGGGGAACTGGTATGAAAAAAGAGGCTTGACTGGGAGGTATCTATTTATAAATATAATTCTCCTCATGGCCCAACCATGCCGGACACCAAGCAAACTGTCTAAAACCACCGACCAATCAGCTGGCAAGAAAAGTTAGTTTAGAGGGTGGGTGGTCATCGAGACCAAGCCAACAATGCGTTCAATTGAGGTCAATTACTTTGTTCTTTCAGAACAACAGACTAACGTGTATTTCGTAGAGTAGGAGTTATTTCATTCGCCTAACGCGCATAAGGTCGTAGGTTCAAGCCTCAGCTAAGGGGCCGTCCATAAAGTACGTCAAGTTATTTTTCACAAACAGTCACAAATATCAGACCCCCCCCCCCCACACACACACACACACATCCAAAGTACGTCACACTTTTATACAAAAATATTTTTAATAACAAAATAATTAAAGTTTAACATAAAACACCGTGACATCACACATGTCCAGACACCCCCTCCCCCTGTCACAAACTGTCACACTTTCTTACACCCTCTCACACACCCCCCTCTGGAGCGTGAAATATTTAATGGACATTACTTTTTTTAATTTTAAAAAATGTTTGTGTTTGTGCCCGTTCCTTTCCCACTTTTTTTTCGAACACGACTTCGCAACACGTCTGTAAGCTTTGTTTTTCGACATTGGCATAGTAACTTCGCGCTCTCTGTTGTGCTCAGTGACAGAATAGTACGCGCACACTCTCCTCAACAATTACTTTCATAAAATAGATACTTTAGGCGCTCTCCCACGCTCTCCAGGCATTCACAACTGTGTGAACCCGTAGCAGTGTGTACCTCATCGCTCCTGTGTTCTCAGTCGCTTTGATATCTTCTACAGTCGTCTGAGCCACGTTGCCTTTCCAATGTTGTCTTCGACTCCGACTGGTTTAATTTGCTAACCGGGCCAAACGTTCAAAAGATATTTCTGTTTCTTCAAAAACCTGTTTCCAGTCATTGACAAATGTATGTCGCTCTCTCCAGAGTTTTTTCTTTTCATTCACTCTCATTCGTCTGTCCAACCCCACCCCATTTTAACAACTATGTTTTTCAGGAAGACTTCACCCATCACTAGATCATTACCGCGTAAGCTACGACGCGGGTTATCGTGTGATAAATATCGCGTTATAAACCTCTCTGTAGTCTGAAGTTATTGTCTTATGGGCGCAGTTTGATTCACCTCTTACCAGAATCACGCCGCTAGTTGTTTTCTCACGTGAGAAGCTATTCCAAAATGAGATGGCTGACCAACGTCCAATTAGTTTATTTCACCAGTTTATTCCGTGTCCATTAAACCATGACATGTCATCTTATTCATGTATAATAATTAAATTAAACGACCATGTGCAAGTGAGCATGACGAATGACCCCCTCTGGGATCGAAAGGTCATAGGTGGCAAGCGGAGTGGGGTGAACAGAATAAAAAAGTGTGTGGAAGGGGGTTTGCGGCAACAATGCTTCTTGCGTTCACTTGCAGTGTTCCTCCACAGAATAACATAATACGATTCGTACTGTAGTGGTTATAACGTAACGTTTGCCTTGCACGGGGAAAGTCTGCAAGGGTTCAATTCCTAGATGGAACAATTTTAAAGCAAAATTAAATTTTATCTTCTTCCTGTTCTTTTCCACGCTTTTTTTTCTGTGAATAAGTCTCCACGTTTACTCGCCATTTTTTCTTAACTTCGTGCTGCTGCTTGTGTCCGTTCTCTCATCCCCCCGCCCATTCTTTACACTATTTAAGATGAGCAAGTCTGCGGCGTATGCTACACCGTGGGTCATCTTGTATTACTTCATTCGAGTACTGACAATGTGCCCCGATGTTACGCCTTTAGAGCAGAAACAGCATCTATAAAAATCTAAATTGTGTTGAACATGTGATCATAGCTTTGATTCCGAATGGATCGGGCATCCACTATTAACTTACATATTCATATACTTATACTAAGTGATAAATTCTCACCCTCTGTCTGAATATGTCCAATTACTGACTGATCGTACAGTATTTTTAAATCCTTTGTATTAACTTGTGGTGCCTGAGCCCGTGCGACCGACCGTGCGTACTTGCTTGCCGAAAAAACTTTGAATTGATTTTTAACCCATTTTCACTTACGTCAGCGCACTGAAATTTTGCAGGCAGGCTCATTGCAATGATACAAATGATGTATCTAAATTTCAAATCAATCGAATGGACAGTAATTGAATTATTGAATTTTTAAATTATTTTATTTATCTCTGTGTATCGTGTAAATTTTTTTGATAGAGTGTTGAGGTGCGTAATATGTTCAACAACCTTTCATGTCACGCAATAGGGTGCGCATTACATTGACATTACTTTTTAAATATATATTTACGATCGGTGCGCATTATATTAAGCACGTTTTACGAGACATAACTAGAATTTTGTATTTTCGGATTGTTTTGGCCTGCTTATTATAATAGCTATGTCACGTAGATCTATAGATTTTTATAAAAAATTTATAGTGAACAACTTGGTTTATATGGGTTTTTAAAAAATAAATTAACTAGCACCCTATTACTTGATCGCCCATGATATGTATAGACACAATAAATTAACTAGTGCTCTACTTGATGACCCAAGGTATGTGTACGTGTAGACACAAACATAGTATAGTAACAACCAACAGCAGTAAATAATAAGGAGTCGTTTATAAATGGAAGTCTCGCCCCTGGGGGCGGGGGTCGACCATTTTATACGAAATTTGACAAGGGTTTTTTTTTTTAATGTGATGTCACATCCAACACGCTAATTTAAATAAAAGTTTCATTAAATATTTGATTTTTTTACAATTTATATAATGACGTTTTACATAGTTTCGTATTTTACTATATAAAAGTGCTGCATAACACTAAATACACACTTAATTAACCCCCCAAAAATTAGCGGCTTATTGTAAATTGCACAAATTGCTCTTTTTTTTGCGGAGGGGGTGACAAATGATTGTGACGTCATATTTGACAAGAGTCAAATGTTTTTGTCAAAAGGGAGGGAGGGGTGAAAAATTTTGCCGTGACGTTATTTATGGACGGCTCCTAATCCGAAATCGGCTGCAAACCTATGCCTCTGAGCTTTGATCGTTATAACGATATGCTTATAAGTATAAGTTATTATCCTCTCTCACGGTTACGATTTGTGTCTCCATTTCTAGTGATAATCATAATTAATTTGTTTTTTTAATCGTTAATTTTATAAATGAGAACCTCTCCTTATATAAATTATAAAAAATAAAAACTTAACATACTTTGATATTATCCAAATAAATCTTCTTATAACAAATTATAACAGTCAAATGTTTATATTGAAAATTTCACGCAAACTGGGTTTTGGAGGAAAAAAATAATAATAAAAATAACAACTTCATACCTGTTTTTCATAGGACCTTTAAATTGTGGATCAAACTTCTTCGCTTCTCCTGAGTTTAAAATAAAAATAAATTACATTAGTTACTTTCCATGCTTGATTTTATTTGTAGTTAATAAACAAGACTTGGTAATGCTTTGAACCATTGTTTCTTTGTTTGTTTGTTGTTGTTTTTTATTATTATTTCTTTGTTCTTATTGTGTGGTGTTTTTCTGTGACACAATTATTTTATACATTACTTTCCTAATAATCCATTACCATTTGTGTTGTTTATAAATGACACGATACTGTGCAATACAGCAGGAGCGTAGCGAAGGGGGTTGGGGGTACTTATGGGTCCAGGCGCAGGGTTATCAAAATAAGATTTATGGCGATGCATTATATAAATCAACACTCATAACAAACAAACATGGGAGGGCAATTTTCAAGGGAGCAAAATATCCTCGCCGCTTCTTCGCTTTACAGAAACAGATTATTGCGTCATTGATTTATACCATTGGCGTCACTAGGGGTGCGGTGGGGGCGGGCCGCCCCGGGTGACATCATCAGAAGGTGACACCAGACCGTAAAATTCTATTGCAATCACTACTTAATTAGCGCTAATGATAATATGTCATTGATTGTGTACATGTTCAACTCTTTTGTCTTTTGGGAAGCCTGAGAAAGAAGACTGCCATCTAATGTGTAAATATGCCACAAGTTAAAGGGTCAATCAGGTTCGCCTTGCCCTAGTGAGTGACGGCAACCCGCTGACCTATAATTAATAACTTTACTTCGACAACAATAAAACCAAACGGAACTCCATAGTTTATTTTAAGATCACTATAGAAAAAGGGATTAAGTAATTGTTGAAGGTAGCGGTTGTATTACTATATCATTGCACACAGCATTCATAATATATTTCATTTCCTGAATCCCAAACCGCTGCTATCAGTTGATCGATTACTGATCGATAGTAAACATTGGCGTCACTAGAAAATAATGTCGTGTGTATAAATAGCAGATCAATGAACAGGTGTGTGGTGTGTAGTTAAGTAGTAAGGTTGCGCACAGAAAGTTCTATTGCTTAAAATATTGACATTTTTGAAGTGATTGAAGTGGATAGTGAGAACATTCCCAAAAATCCCCACTAAAGAGCTCGTGGTGGGTGATGAGTGAGGAAACCAAATGGTTTATTTGGATTCGTTGGCCTGACCCTGAAGTTTGACTACGATTAATCCAAGAAAATTGTGCTCGGCACAGATTTAAGACCTCGATAATCTGCAGAGAGTCATTGAAAGACATAAAACATATGAATTTATCGTATTGTACTGTTATTAAAAGTGGAAAAAAAATGGGGGGGGGGGGGTAAAGGAGGGGGTCGAGCTTATAAAAAACGTTTCCAATTTGTTAAGATCTTTTGTCACTCAATGGGTCACAGTTTCTATGTAGACAAAAGAACAATGTGACCAACTAATTTCAAAAAAATGTATTGTTAACGATACATTCGTGAACCTCTTACGCGTAATATTAATAGGACCTTAAACAGAAATGCGTGTATGCACATATAAGATATAACGCTAATTTTATTATTAAGTTCTTACCATATTTCCTTTCGTTTACATCTCCTACCGTTACCTCCCCTCCTCCTGCACAGCACGGCATTTTTATATTCTGGATTTACGTTCAGAGTGCCACTTTAACCGATAGCTGCATTTAACTGTAAAAACGGTACCGAAAAGAGCGACGATCAAGGTTTGCATGTCTAAACACCTAGTCAAACACATCATCCATATCTCATGGCATCGTAAAAAATCAGTAAACATATGAATCTCCAACAATGATGATCTTCGTTATTGGTTTTAAAAATAAATAAAGAGATAACATATATTTATAATTATATTATCCATAAAATTCGTGTCCCTCGGTCGAATTTCTTTTCTAGTAAGAATAAATATCGAATCCTTACGTGTCAATACCTTTCTAATTCATTACATTTAGCTTCACATAATTTAAACTGAAATACAAAATAGTTTAAATTAGCACATCAAACTGTGAATAGATGATCAGAATAAAATCATATCTCAGTATGAACATGATGAGATCGTTAGTTTCCAGTGCTTTTACCAGATCGACATGCGAAGCACAGGTTATAAAGAATACATTCTCATTATTTACATTCACGTGTGCATCAATAGGAAAATAAAATCACTAATGGAATGAACACTGAACCGTAGGACATTAGCTAGTAGTAGTTTTAGTTCTAAAACAACAGTCCATCGCACGAAGAGTTTTATGTGGCATTATTAACGATTCCAGCCCGTGGCCTCAGCGCGTGGTGATGATTGCTGTGCCAATCGGCTGAACACGAGCACTTTAGCCCCACATATAGGAATAACGATCCACGCCATTTGAACGGGTATCCAAGCCCACAACAGTAGTCAGACGCTCTTCGTAGATCATGGTATTTACGATAACTGTTTGTTAAATGTCGACTGGAGTCACCAGATGAGCACAAGGGCGTGTCACATTGTGAGATTGAGAGAATGGGCGTGCCGCCATGTGAGATTGAAAGAATGGGCGTGTCAACATGTGAGATTTTGTGAAGGCAGGTGTCCGGGGTATGAGAATCACTGTTTGTGAAAGTTATATTTTGTCTGGTCACAAGCTCATGAGTCTCCACATGTCACCTATGTACAACTGTCTCAAGCGCTACCATATCTCCGTGTCTCTTAGTTACAACATATGCCCGCCGTACAGTCCTGCAGACCAACACGGCAACTCTAACCGCTCGGGTATTCCTCGTGTTTCCTTGTCACTATGCCACTGGTCTCTTACCACCGAGACACACCCCGAGTTTTATACCCGTGGGCCTGGACTCGTGGACTGACCTTGCACGGACCCTGCTTACCGTCCCCATGTGAATCTCGTTCACAAACCTCACAACATGAGCTTGTGACCAGACAAAATATAACTTTCACAAACAGTGATTCTCATACCCCTGACAGCAGGGATTTGTTCCCGCGGATTAAAAAAAAAGGCGGCTAGTAATTGTGCAGCACAATCTCTCTCAAAGTGGTGGTCTGTTTGCGTTGTAATATAAATTAATCTACTATATAGAGCGTCTTTATAAAAATATATTTAAAAATTAATAATTGTTTGAGGCCATATCTTAAAAATGAAAAATGTATTCTCAGAGGTCGACGCCTCTGCCATACCCTAAACCCCCACCCGCTATCACAGCTGTATTAACGATTGAAGCGCCAGGGTTTAGCGGCAAACTAAACTTGTCAGTCCTGCCCGAGAGTGTGTCAACATTTCTAGGACTGACAATGAGATCGATTAGAAACGTTTCTGATCAATGCTGTCAAGCCTGTAGATCACGAGTCACTCAAGGTTTAAGGGTAAAAAAAGATGACAGATCTTTTAAGCGTAGAGTTGTATCCCCGTAAGGGTTAAGTTTAAATAGTCTCAATTTATTCATTATTTAATCAGAACATCCAACATTAAAAGTATTTATGTTGTGAGCTCACTGTAAGGGTTACTGTATTTTAAAATACTAATTTCAAGTTAATATAAATTAATACAACAAATTTAAAAATCACCATAAATGTGTATCAGATATATCAGTGGTTCCCAAAGTTTGTTTTTTTACCCATGGACCCCTTTTTATAGTCAAAACTGACCAAAAAAAACTGCATAAATGCATCGTACAAAAATTACAAATCCAAAAAAAGTTACATTTAGATGAAGCAGTATAAATTAAAATTATAAATTTAATTATTTATTTTAAATGTTTGACTCAATGTTTGTGAGTATCAACCACAAGTCCACACGAGCGTTAGTTTTAAGTCGGTTTTGTGAATGAGAGAGTGTGAAAAATATGATGTTCATAGCGGCATTGAATCATTTCTCTACCAATTGGGAAGACGGAACTTTATCAGTCAGCTTCTGTACAATAACCCATAATGCAGGATATAAAATTAGGATCTTTTTGTTGTTGTTGTTTTATCAGAATTTGTGGAATCCTTGTTCAAACATTGGTTTATGCTCCTCATTAGTACATAATTCAATAAGCTGCCCTAGTATTAGTGTGCAATAATCTGTGTTCGGGATCTGAGTTTGTACGCGGCAAAGGGTTCAACTCCCAGTCGGGAATATCCAAGTGAAGAATGTCATCAAATCTTTGGTTCAGACTGCATGAAGGACAGTTAAGTGGTAATATTAAGCAAGCAAGTCTTGATCTCTGCTTTGCAGTTTCGAAAGATTTGGAAACTAAACATTTTCCTCTTCCCAAAACTGAAGTTTTGCTTTTAGTTTTGATTAAATGTAATTAGACTCTAATTACCTTCCAATTCAAATGAGCTTTGTCGAATTTTTTACAAATGAATCGGTCATGAATGGATTTGACATTTTTAGTTAATCGTGCAACAAATCAGTGTCTTTGCTTCAAGGAATTTCAACACTGAATGAGAGAGAATAAAATCAATTTAAATATGCACCTTTTGATAACATGCGTACTTCTATGTGAATAAGTAAACAATTATAGTCTACATCATTTTCCATACAATGTTGAGCAAATTATCTCTCATTGTAGGCATTCCTTTTGATTTTATTAACTGCTATAATGACATAATGAAGTGACGCATGCAAACTTTTTATTAAGATTTTTAAAAAATAATTGATTTCGATAAAGGACACAATATACTGAAAATACAATCGCTACAGTTGTTTTTTTAAACATGCCATAAAGTCAAGAGTGTAGCTTTAACTTCAGAAAATATTTTTAATTCACCTTTCGCATCTGTTTCCAAACAATTAGCCATAATTCAAATATTTAACAACACTGTATTGTCTGCATTTTTTTCTTCGGCTCACTCATTCTCATATCTGTTGTTACAAACCACTGTAAATGATATTAAAACACAAATTACACAAACTGTTTGTGTAAGGAGACAATAAATTTTTAATAGTAAACGTTTCGGCTCATGCCTGCATCAGTACAATAACATATAAAAATACTTAAATACTTGTGTCGTCTTACACAAATCGTTTGTATAATTGTTTTTGTTTTTATTAAAAAGCTTTATGCAGTCCCATTCTGTATGTTAAATGATATTAACTTCTTCAATGGAATGCTGCAGTAAAGCCCTTATAAACCTTTTGAAAAAAAAGATATTTGACGATAGGTTACAATTAAGATACTGTGTTTTTCGGACCTCAAGACCCACCTGGTTTTTAGAGGAGAATAGTAAGGAAAAATATTCTGAACCATATAGTGTAATAAAAAAATAAATAAAGTATAACAGAATGATATTTGAACCATATAAACTGAACAGCAGTCAACAGTGGCATTCAGAACCATTATCACTGTCATTAACACATAAAGACAAATGTTTGAGTACTCTAGTCCTCTGAAAACCCCAAGAACTCTTCTTCGCTAGAGTCAGAATTCATGAAGCTCACAACCACTGACGCAGGCACTTCCTCCATTCGGACCATGAGAAGCAGGCACTTTTCCTCCCACTATTTGGTGAAGAAAAAGTGGGTCTTTTCGTCCGAAAAATACGATTCATATAATTTCCCGACACATCAACTTTGCAACCCTCGGTGATTCACATTAAAAACAAATTGTATTTTTCTGACGGACTTTGAGTTCCGCATTTCTTACGCATTGAGTTTAAACTTTCAATAAACCAATTATTTGGAACATTTCCAGCTGTGGAAATTACCTTATGTTCTACTTTCTTTCCTAGGTAAAACAACATTTTATTATGTGACTGATAAAACATAAGAAGGTTATTAAATTAGCAGGAAAAGCTTTTATATACTATTTTAATAATTGTTACTTATTTAGATTTTATAATGATAAAATGGGGGGGGGGTGACCCGTGAAAACGGCCCCGGACATAATGGCCCCGTTCAAAATGGCCCCGGCTTTAACTGTTATTATATTATTCCTTGTGATTATTATTGTTGTTGTTTGTAAACTAAAATTGACACTGAATCTGTGAGTGAAAATAAAAATATAGCCTAAAATTTTATTCCATTGTCAGGGCCCATTTGCCTGGGGCCGTTTTGTCTAGGGCCGTTTTTGACAGGGGCCGTAATGTCAGGGCCGTTTTGAGCGGGGCCGTCTTTTCGGTGAAACAAAAAAATTGGTCACAATTTTATATTAGAACTTGCGCGGAACACCTAACGTTGTTCACGGAACCCCAAATCATTTATCAATTTCACGGACCCCCTTAACGGTTCCAGTGACCCCTGGGGGTCCGCAGGGACCACTTTGGGAACCGCTGAGATATATGATTGATTTCACAATGATATTCTGAATTCTGCCCAATTGCTCGTACCACGACCACGTGTCTTCTTTCTTCCTCTTACGGGTCTTACGGTGACTTACGTATTCTTGCAGTCTATATTTTTTTACTCTATCAATGCCAGTTGAAATTGTATATAAATTTAAAAGATATGAATTATCATATTAATACTTTTACATTCTGAATTCTCATTGGATATAATTAACTATAGTTTTCCTCTTACTTTTATCACACGTTTCAGGAATAAAATAAATAATGTCAAAATTGAGACAAAAATCATTGGCCAGTATGGGGATCGAACCCACGACATTCGCGTTGTTAGCACGACGCTCTAACCAACTGAGCTAACCGGCCCCTATAGATGTTACGTAGGCTACAAAATTACTGCTTACAATTACAATTAGACGGATAGCGAAATAAGACCTTAGGATTTATGTTTTACTTGGATTCAGTGAGAATCATATTATGTCATATTCATGTCATCGCTGAGAATGAGGAGGGACTTTTAAAGAGCAGCAGAGTTAGGTCTATTTGCCTTAGCGCACGGGAAAGTGATTATATTTGCCACATGAACCTTGTCCAATTTTCTTATTGCAGAGAAATGATCAGTTACGTTATAATTTATAAATTAAATGATAATTAAGTATAAAGTAATACAGCCTTCACCTGCCTATAACTATACTTATTATGATGTCTATTAATTTTAATTAAAGATTAATTTCTCGATCAATCGTTACAATTGTATCCATAAATAACGATTTTAAAACAATCTTTAATCTATAAAAATTATATTAAAATTTTAGAAAATATTTTAATTTTTTTCCAAGTTATTAAAAAAAACAATTAATAAGCAATATTATTGCCCAGATCGCAGGATCTGCAAGTCTGTATCGCTGAGGAACATAGTACAACAATCCATAGCAATTATAAAAGTTCAAAATATTGTTTTCTGTGACTATATCAATCAGCTGTTTTGTTACTACCCTTGAGACGTTTTGCTTTAATCGAAATTAACGATTGATTCATGAAATAAATCGTTTATTTTTCAAAAGTCTGGTCCGTCCTGGTTTACCCGGTCCTGTTCTTGTCTATCCTGTCCTTGTCTGTCCTGACCTGTCATGTCCCGGTCTGTCCTGTCATATCCTGGTATGTCCTTCATGTTCTGGTCTGTCCTTTCATTTCCTGGTCCGTCTTGTCTTCCTGGTCTTTCCTGCCCTGTATCTGTCTGGTCTGTCCTGGCCTTTCCTGCCATGGCCTAGTCCTGATTTACCCTGTCCTGTTCTTGTTTGTCCTGTTCTGGTCTTGTCTGGTCTAGTCTAGTCTGATCTGAACAGGTTTGGTCTGTCATAGTCTGTCCTGTCAAGTCTTAATCTATCCTGGCATGTCCTGGTCTCTTCTGTTCTTTCCTGGTCAGGTCTATCCGTGTCTGTCCTTGTCTTGTCTGTCCTTGTATATCATGTCCTTGTCTGTCCTGTTCTGGAGTCGTCTGTCCTGCTGTGGTCCTTGCTTTCCTGGCCTGGTCTTGTCTGTCCTTGTCTGATCTGGTCTGATCTGTCTGGTCTATCCTTGACTGTCCTGGTCTTATCTGTCCTGGTCTTGTTTGTCCTTGTCTATCATGTCCTAATCTGTCCTGCTCTGGTCCTTCCTTTCCTGGCCTGGTCTGTCCTGATCTGGTGTGTCCTGGTCTGTACTGGTCTGGTCTGTCCTTGTGTGTATTGGTCTGGTCTGTCCTTGTCTGTACTGGTCTGGTCTGTCCTTGTCTGTACTGGTCTGGTCTGTCCTTGTCTGTACTGGTCTGGTGTGTCCTGTTCTGTCCTGATCTGGCATTATCAGAATTCCTCGGGAATTGAAGGAGGAAATTAAAGATGCATACAGCAAGAAGGTCCTTTTTTAAGTATTTTATGGCATGAAATTAATTTTGTTTAAAGTATTCCTTTACTTTATATTACATAAGTGTTTTATTATATTGTTCTTGTAAATACTATTTCAATACTTAAAAATCTTTAAACATGAAATAATAAAACCTCTTGTTTGACACATCATTCTATTGACCGCCTTCCGGTTAAAAAAATTTCATTATAAAAATTTAAGCTAATTATCATTAACACATCATATAAACTGCAAATTTAAATGTTTCTTAAATTATCTAATCTTTTCGTTTCTATTGTAAAAGACCGAATTGTAAATTGTTCTTAACTTGCAATTAGTTTTTGTTTTTAAGTTTATCCTTATAATGTATATAAATTTAGCGGCTTAGTATTTGTTTAGTTTCCTTAGCCAAAATTTTAATTTTTCAGTGAAATGTTCTTGGTGCCAGATACGAAGATACAAGTATATGTAGGTACCAGTGACAACGAGGTGGATGAGGCTGGACATAATGCCTCAAAAGCAGTGGCGTAGCGAGGGGGGGCAGGGGGTGAATGCCCCGGGCGCCACGTTAAAACTCATTATTTTATTTCATTTTTATGTAAACTAATGTATCCCAAATACGTTTGCAAGATTGAATATTGGAGCTCCGAAAATATATCTTTATTACAAAACAGTTGGTAAACATGATTTTGGCGCCCCCATTGAGCGTTAAGGGGCGCCATTCTACTCATAAATAAATGACCACGACCACTAGTGGTCCGCGAAGATTTGCCAGGTGGTCCGTGAGCAAAGCATGAAATTTACGCACTGTAGGATTAATCGAGAAAGACTAGCAAGTAAAAGAATTAACGCAAACTTAAATATATTTCTGATCTGGCCATAATGGTTTTTAATTTCATCAAGCTCGTCAATTAAATTCTCGTCGCTTTGATTTCTTATTCTCGAATATGAATCTTGAACATTAACAGTTACTAATGTATACTGAACTTCACTGGTTATCTGACTGTTTTAATTACGTGATGACGTAATGACGTAAGAGAGTTTCATGTAGAAATAACTCAAAGCTTGTTGATCATTTGAACCATGGCTAATGGGTTGCTGTTCTGGCTAACTTGGCTATAATTTTTGAAAAACTCAATAAACTTAATTCAACTCGGCAAGGAAAGCAGATACATTATATAACTCTCAGTGACAGAATGTCTGCTTTTACGAAAAAGCTTGATCTTTGAAAAAGAATATTATTTCAAGGTAACTTTGAGGTGTTTGATAAATTGTACGAAATCACCGAAAAACCAGAAAATGCAGAAATAATTAAATAAACCACTGTTGATTAATTTGATTTCTTGTCATATTCAATAAATGCGGGGCCAATTTTATTTCTTCTATTTTGATATTTATCGTGGGTTTCCAGTCCTAATCTCGAACACAATGAAGATGAAATTACCAACATCGTAATTAAACCAATTAATTGAACTGACCAGTGATAACAATTTGAATATGTTGCATCAGAAAGTTGAGTTAATGAAATTTGGAGTACTCCGAACTGTCTCAGAAAGTTTTTAAAATTCTTTTACCCTTTGCAGATTTGTAAAAGGGGTTTGTCTGCAGTGCCTACAATTAAAAAAAAACATCGTTCGTACTAAATAAACTAATATAGCAGTCTTTTAAATATAAACTACTGTTAATGACTTAAAGTTTTTTTTATATAGTTAGCAAGTTGAATTAAATAAGTAGACTATGAGAATAATGTAAATGACATTTGTTCGTTACAAAAGAAAGAGTATTGTTTAAGGAGCACGCAAATCGTAGCATTTTAGTATAGTTTTACGAATTAACATGTTTTGTTTACTACTTATAGCTATCTATATACACATCATAATTATATCTAACTTTTCAGCACGGCAGTAGCACAATTTTTAGTAGTGGCCCGTAGCTAAGACACATATTTTTCAAGTGGTCCTGGAATCTCAAAAGGTTGAGAACCACTGGCTAACAGAATGGTTAATACGCGTCCCTTTGCTGCATGCTGTGACTCTTTAAAAAGATAAATCGTACTTCCCCAATCCTCATGTGGAGGGAGTAAAGTGGGAGAGGGGAGGGAAGGTCTCTCCTCTCACGGGCTTGTATCGGTTTGTCAAAGCAAGTTGGATTCCTTTCATATGAAACATCAGGCACCGCCTTTCTTTCCTGTCCATCTGTGATAAAACTTGTTGCTCAGTAGGATCAACTGAAAAACACCAACAAAATGCCCGAGAAAATCTAGGTTCAGTATCTTATTTATCACCGGAAATCCAAAATGAATTTATCCAGCTACTTACATCCACTGTAAGGAATCAGCTGTTGGGTGAAATCAGAAAACACAAGTACTACGGTATCTTACTTGACTCCAATCGATCTAGGACACTGGAAAAGCTTTCTCAAGTCATCAGATTTGTGGATGTGGAATTACAAACTAAAAAGTAACTATCAAAGAATCATTTTCAGATTTTGCACAGATACATTTCAAAGACGCAAAAAGCCTTGAAATAGTTATCGTAGAGAAACTGGAATCTAATAGCATACCACTATCCGACTGTCGGTCACGATGTTATGACAATGCTTCTGTAATGACCGGGAATGTATCCGGCCTTCAACAGCGAAAATGTGCTAGAAATCACAAAGCATTGTTCATCAACTGTGACAACCACAGCTTAAAATTTAGCAAGAGTACACTCAACTAAACATGATCCAGTTGTTATCACGTTTTTTGGAACAGTTAAAAGTATACATTTATGCTTTCTCCCTTTCAACAACTCGTTGGGAAAAAAATAAAAAAANACTGTGAGTTTCAAGGAAGCTTAATCTGATCTTGAATCGCTTGAGCAAGAAATTGTCAACATTCGTGTTAGTTTGAGCCATGTTGCGGTAGACAATGGGAAAGAAGATGCACAACTTGGAGAATCGAGTTTGACAGAAGATTAGACGACATCGGAGGATGCCTTCGAGAATTAAAAAGAGATGCAGAACTTTCTCCATAAGAAGAAATTGCACCTGTTATGAATAGCGAAATTGATAAACTCCAACAGGAGATATCAATACGGATTTTACGTCTTAAACAACTTAAACAACAAATTTGGATTTTTACTAGACGTCAAATCTCTTCTTGCTGAAACAAAAGTCGATACGCTTCATTAAAATTGCTTAGATTTGGCTAATTTCTACGAATTGTGTACAGAAATCAAAGACTAAAAAATGATGCTCAGTACCCGGACTGAAGTTCTACCGGAAACTACTTTGGATCTTCTATATTTTATTGTTTCATATGGAGATGACGTATTTCCGAATCTGCGCATTTCACTTCAAATACTTCTAAAAATTGCTGTTTTAAAGGCTGTGAGCGGTCCTTCAGCAAAGTAAACCTTATTTTGTCTTAATTACGTGCTTCAATGGATCAAGATCGTCTGGATGATCTTGCACTCCTTAGCATTGAAAGAGAACACTTGAGAATATCAATTTTAACAGCGAGATTGATGACCTTCAAATCAATGAAGATCAATTTATTTTAGATTATATCTATTCGAGTCATGTTTAATTAGTAGTTTTTTTTTCAAATAAACTGTTTATAATCGTATAGAGAATTATTAGTCTGTATTGTATTTCATTAAAACATCATTTGCTTTAAAAAATGAACCATATAAACCGTAAAATTTCAAATTTTTCTTGGGGGCTCAGTGAGCCCCCAGAATTTTTCGGTCCGTCAAGGGGCGCAGAATTTGTGTCTTGCCCCCGGGCGCACATGACCCTAGCTACGCCACTGCAAAAAAGCCATCCATGGACTTGTTTCAAACCTTGTGGTGACTGATGTTCGTGAGGTACTCTGTTCAGGTAAGTGATAAAAACTGATTGGGGTCAATTTAAATTATTCGAATTTACAAACCAATCGAACTGCCATTAAAATTTATAACACAAGATATATGTGCATGTGTAGTATATTTAATGCCAATAAATTTATAAGGGTTCAATATATAAATAAGAGAGGGAAAAAACTCTGACTCCATTTAATGACAATTTATTGACTACAAGCATACTTAGGTTTAGATACATGAACTTGGACCTTTAAACTAAAAGTAATATTGTGCCTGGATAAAACTAATATACAATTATACTTTTTTTTTAATTTAATGAAATGTCCATAAATAATGTTTGAGTCAATATACTAGCCATGTTTTACTAAATATTGATAAATGATAACGATAGCTGAAAATATCATACTAGATTTCATGTACCAAGACTACCACAAAGCATCAGCTGACTTGCCGTGGTCTACACTGCCACATTCATCACTGATGTTCCCTCTGTCAAGGGAAGTCCTGGAGAGTATAAAAACATAAAACAATCCTCAAAATAATTTAATTATTTTTTTAAATTAATTATTTATAAATTTTTTCTAATCAAAGTGTATTTTCTTAAATCAGTTTTCCTAATCCGGACCCGATCTGGACCTCGTCTGGACCTGATCCTGACCTCATCCGGACCTGAACCGGACCTAATTTGAACCTAATCCGATCGGATTCGGACCTCATCTGGACCTGATCCGAACCTGATCTTGACCTCGACAATACCTGGTCCGGAACTCTCTCAACTTTTACACATATTCTAATGACGTCAACAACACAATTACTTTTGCACGCTTTCGCACTATTAACCAATAACATTAAATAACACAAAAATGTACATCCAACACACCACCGTGCGCAACTCACAACAAGTTACAATGACAAATTGGTCATCCGTGACACCTGGAGAACACCTAGTGACACCTAGATACACCTATTCATTAGAATCTACTATAATTCGATAGAATTTTTAGAAATCATTAGACAATAGGATGAAAGACATTAAATTCCATTATAATTTATTAGAATTTAATAGAATTCAATAGAAATTAATGGAAGGCATTAAGTCGATATGAGGAAAGTCATTAGAATCTCCTTAGAACTCATTAGAATTTAATAGAATGCATTTGAATTTAATAGAATTTAAATTAATTTTGCGCTGGCGCTGCATCACAAAGCACCAGTGCTGATGTATGTAATAAAATAAATATACCGGAAGAAAAAAAATTGGTTGAAATATTAATGATGAGATTTAATTTATTTTTATATTTGAAACAAAATTGATGTATTTGTTTATTTGATAATATTTATTAATACAAAATTTTGTTACTTAACTGTTTCTATAACTTAAAAATTGAAGAATGTATTGAAATGAAAATTTTTGAGTAAAAATTGTAATTTTTAAAATACTTTTTCGTTTTTAAATTTAGAAAACTATGAAATACCTATAAGTTATTGTAAGTAATACATTCTGGTCTCTTCTACCGCACTTACAACATACGTTCTGGTGTTTCCTAAGGACAATATATTGCATCAAGTGACATGCCACTTGACATCGACCTCTATAATTAGAGGCACAATTTCAACGAATCGACAGGCCTTTTCAACCCGGTTAACTCTTTCTCAAATGTCTATAAAGACATCACAATCTGTCTTGATATTATTACTTCAAATGCTTCTTGAAATTATTAACTGAAACAACAATTCCATTTTTAGCATCTATTTTCTTGTGTACATAAAATTATACTTTATAATCATCATCGTTGCCTGACGTCTTATCTGGGGCATAGGCCACGAACAAAGGCTCTCCAGGCATCCCGGTCCTGTCCCAATCATTTTAACTGTCCCTGGCTGTGCCCACTCTTTTTATTTTAAAAAATTAAAATAACAAATAATGCGATAGTCCGATATAGTGTACAATTTTTCATTATCACATGATGTATTTTTTACAAAATATTTACAATCTTTTTTTTTAAAAACTTTAGTTTCGTTATGTTAAAAAATGAGGTGTATAAATATTTTAACAAAATAATTATATGAATAATACGTAGACTGATATGAGTACTAAACATTTTATACAAATTCTGTTGATAAGAAGGAGACTGGGGACTATATATTTTATAACAGCTTTCAATATTAGATACCGTTAAACGTTTGAAATTATCAATAAACATGTTGTTTTTAACTTATAAAAATATTTTTTTTACTATCATTTTGTATATTTTTATTACGATCCGTTGCATGACTCAGCCAACAACCTAATATGTGGGATTGCCAAGTTAACTGGGAAATTAAAGGCATATTTTCCTAATACGAGCTAAATATAAAAGAATTAAATCATAGGCAACTGGTTAAATGGATTAATCTTGACAATCTTTTGTATATATTGTAAAGAACGTACGTGTGTTCTTGTGTTTACTGTCCATCTTCTCTCACTCTAATATTCTGTGCTAGACACAGTCTGTGTTTAATTCTTGCTTCAAACATCAAAACTCCAAGACTGAATGTACAAATAAATTCTGTTTATCAACTCTATCTAACACTCGTCCCTATCTCAGTGTGTGTCCCTATCTGTCTGTGTTCCTATATCCGTATATCTGTGTGTGTGTCTGTGTGTCCTCAGTTCTCGTCAGTGCTTTCCCTTTAATACCCGTCAGTCTCCGCCACCGAAATTCCCATTGTCCGAAGTCAACTGTTAAGTATTGTACAACCCCTCATAATACATGGTGGGGCTTGTTTGACGTAACCAATCTCTGGTGAGACCCCCACCCCCAGACCAGATGGCGCGCGTGTCACGGCGTGAATTCACACCACCGTCCAGTCCCGTGGTCAGTCGCCGCCCACATCATAGGATCCAAGGTTTGCCTCCGTTCCTCATTCGCACTCCGAGATAATACTCTGCACCAAAACTTCACATCTGGTCTCTAACCCTCTGGACTCGCCACACCCGCCTAGCTTCAAAGAACACCGTCTATCTAAGCGCCGACAATTCGCCCTCAGGGCCCTTAGGGTTTCCACAATATAATCAAACACATACATATAACTATTGTATTCAAGTGGTAGTATGGAGAAGGAACCTGTCGTCCTCCCCAGCTAGTCCCATCTCCTAAAAATGTCAAAACAGCAATTTGATGAAAAAGACGAGACGGAAACCACTCGGGAGTGATCTTAATAGGAACTTCAACATGATGTTTTAAATAAAACACAATAACTCATCGCACACACATTAGCTGAGGTTCACTAAAATGGCAGACAATAATTAACTATAATCGCCATTATTATTAAGGGATGACAAACGAAGGGAAACTGCATCAATAAAATAGTTAAAGAGCACACACCTGATTTTATAATTCTTCAAGAAACAAAAATACACTCAGTACACGACGCCAGTACATACATTACAAACTTAGGCTTTAAACACATGCACGTACATTACAGCAACGGGGGAAAAAAGCCCCGGAAATGGAACAGCTATCATACAAATATCAGACCGATGGAAGGTCATGAACAAAGGAAAAGACAACGAAGGGCAGATAACTACAGTCAAAATTACAAACAACCAACAAAACAATACACTTATCAACATGTCCGCACCGGCGGATAAGCATAAAAAGAAACCTTTCTACGGGAAACTCACACATTTCATAGCCCATATTTATGACAAGGGGGAGATTGTAATGGGGGGGGGGGTAATTATATAAACGAACCATTAGACTCCAACAACCGATAAAGTATTTAAGATGAAATAATTATGGAAGAAAAAAAGTAAAATGGTTATTATAAGATACATACAATCTAACGGACGTCTACAGGGAAAAATACTTCAAACAGAACACACCAAAGCACCATGCACACAACAAGTGTCAGGCTAGAAAGGCTGTATCCTCCACCATCTTCAACAATATATAGGGCTACACACATAGCAGAAACACTCAAATACACAGACCATAAGGTAATCAAAGTAGAGATAAACGGACAAAATAATATAAGGGCCACTGGACGGTCCCAACCCTGGAAATTCCACAACAGATACACAGAAGTAATAACGCCTATCATAAAACAATATACAACAATAACAAATAACAACATAGGCAGACACTGAGCACTCTTCAAATCAACAGTGAGAAGAGTCACCCAGACAAAAATCGCCGCACGCATACACAAAGAACGTATTGAGCGAGAGAAAGAATTGAGACATCAAATACTAATATTAAAATTAATTGACGAAACTGACCCTGAAATTAAAGAGTCAGAGAAAGAGTTAGACCTACTAGAACAATGTAACACAGAGTTAAGGAAAGAGTTAGACCTAATAGAACGATGTAACACAGAGTTAAGGAAAGAGTTAGACCTAATAGAACAATGTAACACAGAGTCAGAGAAAGAGTTAGATCTAATTGAACAATCTAACTACAAAGGAACTATAGTAGGAAGCAGAACACTAATAGATAAACTAGAGGTCCCAAATAAACATTTCTTAACAGTAGAGGACAGCAGAGCAAGGATACATGCTGATAACGAGGGCATTGTAGACACATTCACAGACTATTACCCAAAAGTATACACACACAAACAAACCCAGACATTGTGGAGAGGTACCCGGAATACCATAAGACGCTTGTCAGGGTTATGAGAATTACTGTTTGTTAAAGTGATATGTCTGCCTGGACGCAAGCTCATGTGTTTTGTGATAAAGATTGCTTTTAGTACAAGGACTTGTGTTAATTTACTGTACGCCAGTTGGTGTATGAGCCTCGACCTGAACCCCAAGACAACGAATCCGGACAACGCTACAGGACGACAAGATGAATGAGCTACACAGACCAATAGAAACCACAGACATCAAGGCGACATTGGACGGCATGAACAATAGGAAATCACCCGGACCAGAAGACCTACAACCGAGTTCTACAAACACTTCGCTACACAGGTGACGTCACTCCTATTCGCGATGATCAAAGATGCATACCGGAACAAAGAACTACCGCGCAACATGGGAGAGTCCTATATAAAAATTCTTCCCAAAAAGAAAACCGATAGAACTAAAAACTATAGACCAATATCATTACTATTATATCGAGGTGATGCGGTGTTAGAGGGGCAGCGCGCTCGACTGGCGTACCGATGGGTACGAGTTCGAATCCATGCGAAGGCAAGGATTTGTTGACTCACCAAGATCCAAATAGGTACCTTACAATAGTTGGGCGTAATGCGTGGAACCCTCGTAGCCGTTGCCTGTGGCAACTTGCCAACAAATCATCCGTAATGGTCTGTGGACGCAATTATCTTCTGCATAGAAGGAGCGACTGTAAAAGTTAAACTTTACCTAAATTATTTAGTGCAGCCAGACCCACAATCATAATTATTTTATTAGAGGAGGCCGAGGTGCATCCTCCTAATGACGTCATACTTGTGCGGGGTCACGTGAATGACGTCATATCCACCTCGACCTATTTCCGGTCAAGAAGTCGTTGGAGCAAATATGGCCGATCATGTGGTCAGGTGATGTTGGTAAGGGGAAGTAATCGTGTAATTAAATTAGATTAATTATTTAACTTTATGTTTTATTAATACAATCATTCTGAAATTAATTATTTAAATAATTATTTCTCTTGTGTTGTTTTGTGAGCCCCTTTGCACTTGTCTTGTTATAGTCCCCGAAACAGTCGTAAGTCTTGCTACAAAGGGACACCATACCCTCCCCTTCATACTCTAATTTAAAAGGCCCTGGAGTTATTATTTCTTATAATGTCCTATCCCTACAACCCTGACAATATAACAGTACAGCGCCCTTGTCCCGAATGAAAGCCTCTCTATGTAAAAAAGCAAACTTCAGAGGGGTATCATTTGTCGTAGTCGTCATAAAATTCTTGTCTGAGATGGTGCCTAACAGCGTCAGCCAAGTCTTGGGCCGTAAGGGCCAAATACTAACTGTCCGTATCCATTTCACACAGTTGAAAATCAGTCCTATATATAAACATATCTATGAAATCATAATAAAATTCTAACATCCTAAGCTTTGCGTAATGCTAAACAAAAAATAACTTTTTGGAGAGGGAGATCCCATAAAAAAAACTTTTTGAAAATCTCTATCTCGTAAATGTCGTCACCCATGTGTGTCATTTTACAAAAATCCAGGGTTATTTAAGAGGGGGACACTAACATTGCCACTACATTAAGATACGTCCGCTTATTTCACCTTGTTGGTCAACGTCTTATCGTAAGCCGCGTTTCTGAACAATTTCATTGTTTCACTCTTTATCGCGGAAACGTCATCTTCATCCCCCTGTCGTCACTCGTCGGTTACCGTATTCCAAAAAAGTTTTAAAACATGTCACCGGATTGTACTCTACTACCTGATACATTTTTGTAACCACCAACCCATGGGTCAAATACCATTTTAATAAGGGAGTACACTTTATCGGACTATCGCATTATTTGTTATTTTCTTTTTTAAGAGTACTATAAAAGAGTGTAAATAGCTGGGGACAGTTAAGGAGATTGGCACAGGACCAGGATGCCTGGAGAACCTTTGTTCGTGGCCTATGCCCCAGATGGGACGACTGGCAATGATGATTTTGAGTATAAAGTATAATTCTATGTGCACAACAAAATTGACTTTTTGGTTCAGTTAATAATTTCAAGAAGCATTTGAAATTATAATATCAAGAAAGAATGAGATGTCTTTATAGAAACTTGAGAAAGAGTTAACCAGGTAGAAAATACCTAACGATTCGTTGAAATTGTACCTCTAATTATAGAGGTCGATGTAAAGTGGCGTACCACTTGATGTAATATGTCGTACTTATTGCAAAATCCTGGAAGACGCTATTAGTTGCTTCAGACAAGAATGTATTATTTATAATTACTTATATGAATTTCATAGTTTTCGAAATTTAAAAACGAAAAATTATCTTAAAAATTATCCTTTTTACTTTAAAATTTTCATTTCAATACATTCTTCAATTTTCTAGTTATAGAAACAGTTTAGTAACCCAAGTTTGTATAACTAAGAATTATCAAATAAAAAAATACATCCATTTTGTTTAAAATTTAAAATAAATTGAATTTTATCATTAATATTTCGACCAAGATTTTTTCTTCCGGTACTTTTTTCTTTTCAATTACAACAGCACTGGTGCTTTGTGGTGCAGCGCCAGCGCAAAATTAAATTCTACTAAATTCTAATGAATTCTAGTAAGTTCTAAGCTCTAAGTGAGTTCTAATGACTTTGATCATATCGACTTCAAATAAATTCTAATGAATCTAATAAATTTTAATGAATTCTATTTAAATTCTAATAAATTCTTTCAAATTCTATTGAATTCTATTAAATTCTTAAATGACTGGTCTGTTCTGTCCTGGTCTGGTCTATCCTGGTCTGGTCTATGCTGGTCTGGTCTGTCCTGGTCTGGTCTATCCTGGTCTGGTCTATCCTGGTCTGGTCTAATCTTTTCGCTTCTATTGTAAAAGACTGAATTGTAAATTGTTCTTACCTTTCAATTTGTTTTTTTATTTTTAGAATGTATTATAGTTCATTGTCTAGGTGTGTCTAGATGTGTCTAGGTTTTTGGTGAGTCTAGGTCTGTCTAAGTGTGTCTGGGTGTGTCAAGGTGTGTCTATGTTTGTCTGGGTGTGTCTCGGTATGTTTGGGTGTGTCTTGGTGTGTTTAAGTGTGTCTGGGTGAGTCTGAGTGTGTCTAAGTGTGTTAGGTTTTTTTAGTTGTGAATAGGTGTGACTAGGTGTAAATAGGTGTCATTAGAAATTAATAGAAGGCATTAAGTCAATATGAGGAAAGTCATTAGAACTCCCTTAGAACTCATTAGAATTTAATAGAATGCATTTGAATTTAATAGAATTTAATTTAATTTTGCGCTGGCGCTGCGCCACAAGGCACAAGTGCTGATGCATGTAATAAAAAAATATACCGGAAGAAAAAAATATTAGTTAAAATATTAATGATGAGATTTAATTTATTTTTATATTTGAAACAAAATTGATGTATTTGTTTATTTGATAATATTTATTAATACAAAATTGTTTTACTAAACTGTTTCTATAACCGGAAAATTGAAGAATGTATTGAAATGAAAATTTTTAAGTAAAAATGATAATTTTTAAAATTCTTTTTCGTTTTTAAATTGTGAAAACTATGAAATACCTATAAGTCATTGTAAGTAATAAATTCTTGTCTCTTCTAACGCACTATATGATCGTGTCGCGGATCATTAAAGGACAATATATTATAATCAAGTGGCATGCCACTTTAACATCGACCTCTAAAATTAGAGGCACAATTTCAACGAATCGACAGGCTTTTTCAACCCGGTTAACTCTTTCTCAAATGTCTATAAAGACATCACATTCTTTCATGATATTATTACTTCAAGTGCTTCTTGAAATTATTAACTGAAACAAAAATTCCATTTTTAGCATCTATTTTCTTGTGTACATAAAAGTATACTTTATAATCATCATCATTGCCTGACGTCTTATCTGGGGCATAGGCCACGAACAAAGGCTCTCCAGGCATCCTGGTCCTGTGCCCAGGGGCGTCGCTAGGGTTGGTGTCACCCGGGGCGGAAGCTCATGGTGTCACCCCTTCACGACTTAATGGGCGTCCATAAATGGTGTCACGCGAGTTTGCGCCGATTTCCCCCCCCCCCCCCGCGTCATACTTTGTCACAAAAAATTAGACCCACAGCCCCTTTTTTCCCGATATGACGTCACGAAGCTTTGACTCCCCCCCCCTCCCAAGCCATATCTTCTAAATAAAAATCATCAAGGGGCAAGTTATTTTTTCTCATTTAAATATGTATTTAGTGTAAGTCTGCACTCTAATATCATAACACGAGTGAAACAATTTTAAACTTCATTAAATAAATTGTATACAATTAAATATTTAAGTGGAACTTTATTTAAAGTTGAACGCTTTTGATGTAACGTTTAAATTTTAAACACACCCCTCCCTCTTGTCACACATCGTCACAGATGCGGGGCACCCTCCCCCTAGGCCCGTGACGTATTTTATGCACGCCCCAAATCCTTAGAACTCCTCCAGTCTTCCAGTGTCTGATAAAGGGAACATACATAATTTTAAATTTGTGTCACCTTGTAACACTGTAAATCAGCACTCTCCCTCCCTCCCCTCAAGGGAAGTATTTTTATTTCTTAACTACATGGAAAAAAAGTTGTATAACAGATTAACAGCTAAGTGGGGATCAATGTTTCCTCTAAGGTTTGCCGGTTGTTGTGCAAGATATAAAAAACACATGTTCAAATTTTAACAGAGTACAATTTTTGTGTTCAAATTTTTGACATCTCACAAAAATACATGCACCAATTGGACCGATAGACATTAAGTGACACATTTCTTTATCAAAATAATATAGTAGATTTGGCTATATTGAAATAAACAAGAATTATAAATGTATATTTCTGTTCATCTGTTCAACGGTATTTATCATGCATAAATCAACAAAATGCCAACATACCCATAAGCCGCTAATCTATTCATGGGGAATTCTGGCGTCTGTCTTTCAACAAGATCCATATTTTATAGACTTCGTCAAGGTTGATTCGAGGTCCATCATTCTGAGAAGATTTAATCCTCATAAGCAAGTCTAAATGTAACTCTTCCAACTCCAACCTATTCCTATATTTTACTTTTATAGAATTCATTAGGCTAAATCCATATTCACAACCAGGGCTCGATGCAGGAATTGTGGCACAAATATCCAACAGGATGACAAAGTCGCTGAACTATTCTTCAGTCATGGCAAACTGAATCACCTTGTCGAAGGTCTGCATCAACCCACATTTTATTTTTTTTCCGCTAGCATTAATCATAAATTTAATTGCGATACTGATCCATAAGTTTCTGCAAAATGCCTTCATAGCTTTTAAAGAATGCTATTTATTTAGAAACTAGGGCACCAAGTTCTTTATGTCAGAAATTAAAATTTGACGTTTCGGCTAGCGCTTACAACAATATACTCCGTAGCGTCAAGTCGATTTTAAAAAAAAAAACGATAGTCCACGTGCCAACTCAGACATTCAACGAATTTGAGAATAAGACTATGTTTTTACCCTTACAGCCTGAAAACATTTTAGCGACCTCAACAGACCAATGAAAATTGTCACCAAGGTGCTCATGGCCTCTTAGGTTATTGATCCTTCATTTTACAAACTGGTATGCCTCCATGGTCGTTTGATTTTTTTCCTTTGTAACAGCTTGCTTAATTGGCAAATTATCCAACTACCTTATGAATGACACTACGGAACAATATTTATTGACTATGACATATTGGTCATTATACCAACGGACCAGCTCTTCACAGTATTCAGTCTGTACTTGTATGTTTCTCAACAATTTGAGCAACAATTCGTGTAAAGCAAAGTGCCGTGAAAACCATCTAATTTCTTTGTCGTCTAAAAATAATCCTTTTCCAGGTGTCCATCTCAAACTGGGTTGTCATTTTAAAGCCCTCCTTTCAACACACTATCACCTAAAAACAACTCCCATTGTTTTGATTAAAATATCACACCGGCTTGTTCGTGACATCAAAGTCTTTTTTGTAAGTTGTCGGCGAGTGATATTAAAGTATTTGTTCTGCTTCAAGACTAGTCACCAATGTCAATTATTTTTATAAGGGGGTGTTATAAAAAAAAATTAACTCAAAGACATTGAATTTATAATTTTCCTCTATAAATAACAACAACAAAACCCATCTTTTTTATTTTTTAAAATAGAAAGATCGTATTCTTCGCCCCACCCCTCTGACGTGGAGGTAAGAGGGAGTGGGATCCGTCCATGATGTCAATACTTCAAAGCTCAGTTTTTAAAAAAAAAAAAATCTTTTAAAACAGAAGACACTGCTTTTTTTTTTAATTTTTAGAAAAAATCTCTCTGGTGCGGCTGTTCCTTTTTTTATATTTTTTTTTCTTAAAAACTTTGTTTGTTTGTCGGGACCGTTTTATTATAGTAAGTTAACTGATAAAAAGAGGGAGTGGGATCGTCCATGATGTTAATAAAAAATTTCGGCGTTTAACACATTTTTATTGTGATCCTTAATTTCTTGCTATATGAAAAAATGTGTTGTTTTTTCTGACATAAAATGTAACAGTAAAAATTTATCCTTTGGTGTCACCCCCCTAATGATGTCAGCCGGGGTGGCCCGCCCCCCCCCCGCCCCTCCTAGCGACGCCACTGCCTGTGCCAATCACTTTAATTGTCCCCAGCTGTGCCCACTCTTTTTATTTTAAAAAATGAAATAACAAATTATGCGACAGTCCGATAAAGTGTACAATTTTTCAAAATCACATGATGTAGTGTTTACAAAATATTTACATTTTAAAAAAACAAAAAAACTTTAGTTTCGTTATCTTAAAAAATTAGGTGTATAGTTATTTTAACACAATAATAATATGAATAATACGTAGTCAGATATGAGTACTTTACATTTAATACAAATTCTGTTTATAAGAAGGAGGCTGGAGACTATATATTTTATAAAAGCTTTCATTATTAGATACCGTTAAGCGTTTGGAATGATCTATATACATGTTGTTTTTAACTTATAAAACTATTTTTTTTTACTATCATTTTTAATATTTTTATTACGATCCGTTGCATGACTCAGCCAACAACCTAATATGTGGGATTGCCAAGTTAACTGGGAAATTAAGGACATATTTTTCATAATACGAGCTATATATAAAAGAATTAAATCATAGGCAACTGGTTAAATGGATTAATCTTGACAATCTTTTGTATATATTGTAAAGAACGTACGTGTGTTCTTGTGTTTACTGTCCATCTACTCTCACTCTAATATTCTGTGCTAGACACAGTCTGTGTTTAATTCTTGCTTCAAACATCAAAACTCCAAGACTGAATGTACAAATAAATTCTGTTTATTTCCTTACTTCTTTAACTATGGTTACTCTATCTAACACTCGTCCCTATCTGAGTGTGTGTCCCTATCTGTCTGTGTTCCTCTTTCGGTATATCTGTGTGTGTGTGTGTGTGTGTCCTCAGTTCTCGTCAGTGCTTTCCCTTTAATACCCGTCAGTCTCCGCCACCAAATTCCCATTGTCCAAAGTAAACTGTTAGGCATTGTACAACCCCTCATAATACATGGTGGGGCTTGTTTGACGTAACCAATATCAGGTGAGACCCCCACCCCAAGACCAGATGGCCCGTGTGTCACGGCGTGAATTCATACCACAGTCCAGTCCCGTGGTCAGTCGCCGCCCACATCATAGGATCCAAGGTTGGCCTCCGTTCCTCATTCGCACTCCGAGATAACATTCTGCACCAGAACTTCACATCTGGTCTCTAACCCTCTGGACTCGCCACACTCGCCTAGCTTCAAAGAACACCGTCTCTCTAAGCGCCGACAATTCGCCCTCAGGGCCCTTAGGGTTTCCACAATATAATCAAACACATACATATAGCTATTATATTCAAGTGGTAGTATTGAGAAGGAGCCTGTCGTCCTCCCCAGCTAGTCCCATCTCCTAAAAATGTCAAAACAGCAATTTGATGAAAAAGGCGAGACGGAAACACTCGGGAGTGATCTTAATAGGAACTTCTTCATGATGTTTTTAATGACACACACAATAACTCATCGCACACACATCAACATAAGGTTTACTAAAATGGCAGACCCCACATTAACGATAATCTCCATTAACATTAAGGGATGCAGATCGAAGGGAGACTGCATCGATAAATTAGTTAAAGAGCACACACCTGATTTTATAATTCTTCAAGAAACAAAAATACACTCGGTCTATTATGCTTATCCGCCGGTGCGTATATGTTGATAAGTCTATACTTTTGTTGGTTGTTCGTAATTTTGACTGTAGTTATCTGTCCTTCGTTGTCGTTTTCTTTGTTTATGACCTGCCATCGGTCTGATGTTTGTATGATAGCTGTTCCATTTCCGGGGCTTTTTTTCCCGTTGCTGTAATGTACGTGGGTGTGTTTAAAGCCTAATTTTGTAATGTATGTATTGTCGTCTTGTACCGAGTGTATTTTTGTTTCTTAAAGAATTATAAAATCAGGTGTGTGCTCTTTAACTAATTTATTGATGCAGTGTCCCTTCTATAATGATTTAAAACAGACCCTTCTTCTTGCTTCTAGCATTTATTAACTTCCGGTCTTACCTCACATATCTCAAGAACCCTAACTCTAATAATTAACTCTCACAATAACCATCAACAGTTATTTCCCTTATTACATTCCTCCTTTCCTCGGATATGGAATCATATCAATTGACAATTAAAATACAAGTTTAACATATAATGAGCCTAAAGAACTCTTGATCATCTAGCAGTGAAGAAAATTTAAAATTAAGCAAAACGTAGACAATTCAGACACAAAAGGAGTTACATTATATAAATGTCATTTATAAAAATTAAACTTAATGTATTTGTAACTTGGTGTTACAAATACGATGAAGGCTCAAAACCAGAAATTCTTGCCAGAACGGCCCAAACAACTGCAGCACTAAGCAAACTGAAAAACATCTGGCAAAGCAAGAAGCTCTCCCTGAGATCAAAGATTCGACTAATGCGCTCTCTGGCGATGTCAGTCTTCCTCTATGGTTGTGAGGCTTGGACGCTCACCGCAGACCTCCAAAAAAGAATTAGTGCGCTTGAGATGAGATGTTTTCGAAAGGTATTAAACATCTCCTACACGGCGCACATCACGAACGAATCCGTCCGCGACAAAATAAGTGCTGTCATTGGCCCTTATGAGGACCTTCTAACCTCAATTAAAAAGAGGAAACTACGATGGTACGGACACGTGTCAAGATCTGGAGGTCTCTCAAAGACGATATTGCAAATCACAGTCCAGGGAAGAAGGAAAAGAGGCAGACCAAGGAAGAGTTGGGAGGACAACATCAAAGAGTGAACCGGCCTTTCATTTAGCGATTCCCAGAAGGCAGCTCAGAACCGTGACACTTGGCACGAGTAAGTGCGCAGCTCAAAATGGTGCCCCAACGACCCAGTGTCGGGTTAAGGGATAGTTCAAGTTCAAACTTGGTGTCTATTCTTGATAAAGTGTCCAATTGTTATTTCTGATAACATCAAGTTCAATTTTCGATTAATGCTTAAAATTTAAAGTCTTTTAAACTTGTTCTTGATTAAGTATCCAACTGCTTCTTTATGGATTGATTGGAGACTATTGTATATTGATTTATGTATTCATACTTATCTTCCTTTCTGACAGTTTTTAGCGCATTTTTGAGATGTCGAAATCGCTATTGCACCCGCTTTGTCCGTCCGTCCGTCATCACCCTAGACCTCAGCATCCATAAGTCCTAGACCCATGATGTATATATGTTTTTTGTATGCCCTGACCTGCCATTTGTGCATCAACACTCAGTTACTCGATCCGTTTAAAAACCCCGTTAAAACTACCAAAAAATATTTCGAATCGAGAGGTAACACTAGAGGCAGGGAACGGCCGCCATTGCCGGAAGTCGCATGCATAATTCTTCAAGCATTGAAGAGTGGTGCGAATGGGTGCAAAAGAATTAGTTTTTTTTTAGTTGACGTCATTAGAATATGTGTAAAAGTTTAGAGAGCTTTACGTTATCATTTGTGGTGACTTGTAGTTGGATTAAAGAGAAAATGATATATTTTTTTTTAATGTAAAGAAATGACTTTTAAATAAAAAAAATATCAGGTATATTCATTACGCAAGAAAATTCATAAAAATATGTCTAAAATATAAACACAATTACTGATAACTACATAATTCTGATATCTAACATAAGTACTGATACATAATACGAAAATGCGCTAACACGTCCTGAATTCCAATAGGTACCAGGCTTAACATGATTTTTTTTAATTTCTCTGATTTTAACATTAATTATTACGTATAACACATTCGATGAAACGATTTATCTTGAATGGTATTATCATACCATGACACAGACGAAGAACAATCAGATAAAAAAATAAAGACGACAAGACATTAACGAGCTTTAGTCTTGTTGAAACATTGGGGAATTCCTGGTTATTATCTTCATAATGCCCATCAAGAAACGAACGAATAAAACCTTGAACGAGCTCGATTTTAAAAGTGTAGTGATTAATTAGCTCATGTGGTAGTCTCTATACCGGTCTGGCATCATTCGAGCTCTCCTGGGACGATGCAACTGTTGGTCTTGCAAACCGATGTCAGCTGCGGGCACATGTTTGACTGTAGTTGCATCTTGGATGTCGACTTCTGGTTCAGTTGAAAATTCTTCCTCTTCAATTATGTCAGCTGATGTAGGTGCTCGTGGTGACTGTTTGAAGAAGCTGCTGTTTCTCGTAATAGTTTTGCCATTTCTTTGAGCTGTAATCATAGTACCTTTCTTCTGTGTAACAGTGTAAGGTATTGGTTCATAAGGAGTTAATGGTCAAGCTGCATCGACGCAAGTCGTTCCCTTGGTTACACCATTGACGTGGAGAGGGGGGATATGCTGTATGGGCAGCAGCTAATTCTCCATAATACCCGCCCAGGCTTGCATCACCTCTGGAGAGGACACTCCAGCGTCGCCGCAAGGTGTCGACAAAACACGGGAAGCAGCAGTTACCGGTTATAAGCCAAAGCTCAATTGACGTAGAGCTAGGCGCCAGGGGCTGCTTCCGACGGTGGGAGAGACTACCAATGTCTCACTGGACAGCTACCGCCCGCCTCAAACTGGGCAGCCCCCAGTCAAATAGGTGCTATCCCGTCATGGCCTGCCTTCTCCACTGGGTGCGTGGAGATTAGAGTACCACTCAACAAGTAGGCCACTAAGCCCTGCACCAAGAAATACAAAAAAGAAAAAGAAGACCCCAGCTCTTCGAATCGCTAGCTGGAACGTGAGGACTATGTGTCCCGGCATCACTGATGATCTGCAGTCCATAAACGACACACGGAAGACAGGAATAATCGATAGAGAACTTAAAAGGCTAAAGATTGACATAGCATGCCTTCAGGAGACCAGGCTCCCAGACAACGGTTCACTCAAAGAGGCCAATTACACCTTCTTCTGGCAAGGCAGACCGAAAGACGAACCTAGACAGCATGGTGTGGGTTTCGCTGTTAAAAACACTCTTCTACCATCCATTGAACCACCGTCATCAGGCACGGAGAGGATCCTCACTCTAAGACTCAGAACAACTGCGGGCCCAGCAAACATTCTTAGTGTGTATGCCCCAACACTCTATTCAACTCCGGAAGAGAAGGACCAGTTCTATGGAGCGTTAGACCAGGCAATAGCCGGCATCCACAAAGACGAGGCAATCTATCTCCTAGGAGATTTCAATGCTAGAGTGGGGAGCGACCACGAAGCCTGGCCCACCTGCCTTGGACTATTTGGAAGAGGAAAGTTAAATGAAAATGGACAAAGGCTTCTGGAATTGTGCTGCTCACGAGGCTTGTGTGTGACCAACACTTTCTTCAAGTGCAAGGATATACATCAAGTATCTTGGAGACACCCTCGATCCCACCAATGGCACCAGCTGGACCTCATTATCACCAGGCGTGCACAACTAGCTAGCGTCCTACTCACTCGCAGCTATCACAGTGCCGACTGTGACACGGATCATTCCCTTGTCGCCAGCAAAGTACGAATAATGAGGAAAAACTCGTACCACACAAAGAAAAAGGGAAGTCCACGCATCAATACCTCCTGCATGAAAGACCCTGCGATAGCGCAGCTGTTCAAAGACAAGGTGAAGGAAAGTCTCTCAAAGATGTCCCCATGCGTCACCATTGACTCCAAATGGACGCAACTGAGAGACACAATCTATACATCCGCAATACAAGCCTTTGGCAAAAAATCTCACAAAAACACGGACTGGTTTGATGAACATTGGGACGAGATGAAACCCGTCACTGAAGCAAAAAGGAAAGCTCTTATGGCTTACAAGGAAAAGCCTACACCTGACAATTTGCATGCTTTAAAAACAGCTAAGTCACTTGCCCAAAAGGTTGCACGTAAATGTGTCAATACCTACTGGCTTAAGCTCTGTTCCAGTATACAATCAGCTGCAGACATGGGCAATGCAAAAGTCATGTACGAAAACATCAAAAAGGCAACGGGCCCCTTGACGTCAAAAGCTGCTCCCCTAAAGTCCAAAAATGGAGAAATTATTCAAGACCAGGCAGCACAGCTAAAACGGTGGGTTGAGCATTATCTGGAATTGTATTCAACAGTTACCACAGTCTCCAGCACCGCTCTAGATGACATCCCAGATATGCCACTCATGGAAGAACTTGATGTCGTGCCCACACAGGAAGAGCTGAGCAAAGCAATTGACAGTCTAGCTTGTGGAAAAGCGCCTGGGAATGATGGAATACCACCAGAGGTTCTAAAGAGTGGCAAGACAGCTTTACTCCAACCATTGCACGAGATTCTGTCCCTCTGCTGGGAACAGGGCTACATCCCCCAAGACCTAAAGGATGCAAATATAGTGACACTATATAAAAACAAAGGTGATAGGAGTGATTGCAATAATTATCGCGGCATTTCACTCCTTAGTATTGTAGGAAAGACCTTTGCCCGCGTTATACTAAAACGTTTACAAAGCCTAGCATCCCGCGTCTATCCAGAATCTCAGTGTGGTTTCCGGTCCGGTCGGTCTACCATAGACATGGTGTTCTCCATACGACAGCTCCAGGAAAAATGCAGAGAGCAGCAGATGCCACTATACATTGCATTTGTGGACCTTACAAAAGCCTTCGACTTAGTCAGTCGCAACGGGCTATTCCAAATACTGGCAAAAATTGGATGTCCCCCTCACCTACTTGCCATCATCAGACAGTTCCATGAAAATATGCTTGGCACAGTACAGTTCGATGGAGCTAAGTCAGAGGCCTTCCCTGTCAGCAGCGGAGTTAAACAAGGTTGTGTACTCGCACCAACACTCTTCGCAATATTCTTCTCTGTACTTCTTCGATACGCATTCAAGGATAGCAGTGAGGGAATCTGGTTACATACCAGAGCTGATGGAGGACTTTTCAACACTGCCCGCCTCCGAGCCAAGACCAAAACGACGGATGTCCTAATTCGAGAGCTACTATTTGCGGATGATGCGGCACTAACAGCACATACAGAATCTGGTTTGCAACAACTCGTGTCAAGCTTCTCCAATGCCTGCAAAGAATTTGGTCTGCAAATCAGCTTGAAAAAGACAAACATCATGGCCCAAGACACTCGACCTCCTCCTACCATAAATATCGATAATGAAAACTTGGAGGTTGTGGACAGCTTCACCTACTTGGGATCCAAGGTCTCCAATACACTGTCCATTGAAGAAGAAATAAACAGCAGAATTGGCAAGGCAGCCGCAACAATGGCTAAACTAAATAAGCGGGTCTGGCAAAACACCAAGCTAACGGAGAAAACCAAACTGTGCGTCTATCGAGCCTGTGTCATCAGTACATTACTATATGGGAGCGAGACATGGACCACTTATACATCACAAGAGCGTAAGCTTAACAGCTTCCATTTGAGATGCTTGCGCCGCATTCTTGGCATTAAATGGCAAGAAAAGGTGCCTAATAGTGAGGTCCTAACGCGTGCCAATACCCAAAGCATGTTCTCAATTCTTAGTGAAAGACGCCTGAGGTGGCTAGGACATGTCAAAAGAATGAGCCCCGGCCGCATCCCGAAGGACCTCCTATATGGTGAACTTGCTTCAGGAAAGAGGAAAACAGGTCGCCCACGCTTGCGATTTAAAGATGTCTGTCAAAGAGACATGAAAGCAGCCAAAATACATACAAGTCACTGGGAGTGTAAGGCAGAAGACCGATCTACGTGGCGCACAGTTGTCAAAGAGGGCGTCATAATAGCCGAGGAGCGAAGAATGGAGGAGGCTGCAGACAGAAGAGCTAGGAGAAAGGCCAAAACATTTCGAAGCACAGAACTCGTGTGTAAAAACTGTGGCAAAGACTGTCACTCAAGGATAGGACTGCACAGCCACTCGAGAAAATGCAACCCAACCCAACGGTGATGCACCATCGTCTCGCGAGACGGAAGGATGCCGACGAATGGTCGAATAGACTTTGTGTCTTTGACAAGCACATTATCTCCGGGTTGAAAAGTTGAAGGTTGTACTTACTGTTTCTTATCAGCATAGTGCTTCATGATAGATTTTGCTCTGGCATCATTTTGCCTAATGACTTGATCTGTTTTATTTTGAGGGATGTTTGGTATTTGAGGAAATTTTGTTTTTAAAGCTCGACCAAATAAAATATGTGCAGGAGATATCCCTGTAAATGTATGTGGTGTTGATCTGTACGATAGAAGAAATCTGTATAGCTCTTGCTTCCAGTTCTTCTGTTCAATTTCATCTGTTTTTATACACTTTTTGACTGTTCGCATAAATCTTTCTGTTTCTGCATAGGCTCGGGGCCATAGAGGTGTAATTTTGCGATGATAGATTCCCATGTTTGACATATAATTTTTGAAATCTTGGCTATTGAAGGGAGGACCATTATCACTTTTGAGTTGATCAGGAATACCGAATTCTGCAAATATTTTGTCGAGTCGAGGTATTGTAGCTCTTGCTGATGTGCTATCAAGAATATCTACTACAACATACCTTGAAAATTCATCGGTAACAACTAGTAACTGTTGTCCATTTGGTAGATGACCAAAATCAGCGCTTAGTTCTGACCATGCTCGCTTTGGAAGCTCGGGCATCTGCAGTGGTTCTCTTGCTGAAGTAGGAGTAGAACAAGCCATGCACTTTTTAACTTTTTTTCTCTACAGCTGCATTCATGCCTTGGAACCAAACTTTCTCACGTAGCAAAGCTAGAGTTTTTGTTTGCCCTTGGTGTCCAATGTGTGCCTATTCAAACGCTTGTTCTTGTATTCATTTCAGTAGAACAATGTGTTTGGACTTGAGAAGAATTCCATCTTCAGTGGCTGTCAATTCTTGTGCACATTGCTTGAGTGTGTCAAATGTTCTTACTTCATCATCTGGGACAGATGTGGTATGTCTGTACCATTGTCCTGTTTCAAGTGACTTGATGACGACTTGCAAAGTAGGATCTTTTGCAGTGTCATCAGAAACTTGTTGTAATGTCAAAGCCTTTGGTATAGCATTGTCAGTTAAATACTGAATATATTCTTCAGCTATTTTCTCTTCTCTTGAACTTGGCGACGAGGTAAAATTTTCTAATCAGAAAGAATCCACGAACATCTTCGTCAGAAACAATCCAAACATCTTTGGAAAGGAAGATCTAAGTTCTAAAAGGTACGATAAGTTTTAAAACCAGATTTTAATTCGTTCGATTACTTTAATCAAGATCTAGACGTAGATCTAACGAGGAGACACAAACTAATTTACAACATGGCTTTCGCACAGCTACCTGCCTACCCTGCATTCGATATGAAGTCAAAAAGTGTGGCTTCTCGATGGCACAAGTGGATGTTAAGGCTAACAAATAACTTGTTTGTGGAATACAATGTCACTGGCGAAAGCAAAAAGAAAGCTCTCCTACTAAAATGCTGGTAATGATCTTAATGATATAGTCGAATCACTACCGGAAACAACTCCAACACCGGATGAATCAGTGTTTGATAAGCTCATTCAAGCATTGAACCGTTACTTTAATCCAAGAGTAAATAAAGAGATTCAATGATATGCTTTAAGACAGCTCCATCAACAAACTGAAGAGATAGAAACCTTCTACACAGAGTTAAAGCAGCTAGCACCATCGTATGAGTTCCATAACCCTGATGAAGAGATAAGGTCACAACTAATAGCTGGTTGTAAATCCTCCAAGGTACGGGGAAAAGGATTAAATAATCCTAACATTTTGTTGACAGACTTATTACAGTTTGCCACAACCTGCGAGATCACGCAAAAACATGTTAAGGAGATATAAGGAAATAGTGAATCTCTGCACAAAATGAGATCTACTACTAGTTCAACTTATTACAGCAAGCCCAAACAACACAATTATAGATCTACACCAAAACGAGACAGAGTTCCTTACTCTAAATGTAAGAATTGTGTAAGAGCATGGCCTCTTGAAGGTGGTCAGAAGTATTGTCCAGCTTTCAATAAGCAGTGCCGAGCATGTGGCAAAAACAACCACTTTGCTACTGTTTGCAACAGTGCAGATAGACCAGTATTTCAACCGAAACGCACCCCACACAAAAAGACAAGTTTTAAAAAGGACATTAGAAACGTGAATAACACTGTAGAAGATGATTACGTGTACATGTCCATTATTCAAGGAAAACATTTGCCTTTATTTGAAGTTAACATCAATGGGAGCATGATACAAGCATTAGCAGATTCTGGAGCAAGCATCAACATTCTGCCAGAACATGTATTTAAAAAGCTAACTCCCAAACCTCATCTGAATGGTAGCACAACCAAGATATTTCCATTTTCATCAAGTCAACCACTAGATGTTATAGGGAAATTCAATGCACAAATATCGCACAAGAATATTGACCTATCTGCCGATTTCCTTGTTGTGAAAACAAAAGAAATAGCCATCATTGGTTGGAAAACTTGTCTTGAACTTCAACTTCTTCAGAAAGTGACAGCAGTGAACACCTGTGAGATTACTGCACAGTTCCCAGATATATTTACAGGACAAGGTAAGCTGAAAGATCATTCAGTAAAACTTCATATTGACGAGACAGCTAACGCAGATGAACATTGTTTTCAAATGGACCAGCAAACATGACAGTATACTTCAAAAATTGAAAGAAAAACTTAAAACCTCTGCAAATCTAGCCTATTTTGATCCATCAAACGAGACACAAATATTTGTAGATACAAGTCCAGTTGGGATCTCAGCTATCTTAACACAGAGCACACAAAACCACCATCCCATCCTCGTCGCCAATATAATGATTTAAAACAGACCCTGCTTGTTGCTTCTATCCTTTATTAACTTCCGGTCTTACCTTACATATCTCAAGAACCCTAACTCTAATAATTAACTCACACAATAACCATCAAGAGTATTTTGCCCTTATTAGACCTTCGTTCTGCATCCCTTAATTTTAATGAAGATTATCGTTATTGTGGGGTCTGCCATTTAAGTAAACCTTACTGTTGATGTGTGTGTGATGAGTTATTGTGTGTGTTATTAAAGACATCATGTTGAAGTTCCTACTAAGATCACTCCCGAGTGGTTTCCATCTCGTCTTTTTCATCAAATTGCTGTTTGGAGGTTTTTAGGAGATGGACTAGCTGGGAAGGACGACAGGTTCCTTCTCCATACTACCATTTGAATATAATAGTTATATGTAGTGTTTGATTATATTCTGGAAACCCCAAGGGCCCTGAGGGCGAATTGTCGGCGCTTAAAATGATGGTGTTCTTTGAAACTAGGCGGGTGTGGCGAGTCCAGAGGCTTAGAGACCAGATGTTAAGTTCTGGTGCAGAGTGTTATCTCGGAGTGCGAATGAGGAACGGAGGCCAACCTTGGATCCTATGATGTAGGCGGCGACTGACCATCGGACTGGACGGTGAATTCACGCCGTAACACATGGGCTATCTGGCCTGGGGGTGGGGGTCTCACCAGAGATTAATTACGTCAAACAAGCCCCACCATGTATTATGAGGGATTGTACAATGCTTAACAGTTGACTTTGGACAAATGGGATTTAGTGGCGGAGACTGACGGGTATTAAAGGGAAAGCACTGACGAGAACTGAGGACACACAGACACACACAAGGATATACCGAAATAGGAACACAGACAGATAGGGACACACACTGAGATAGGGACGAGTGTTAGATAGAGTAACAATAGTTAAAGAAGTAAGAAAATAAACAGAATTTATTTGTACATTCAGTCTTGGAGTTTTGATGTTTGAAGCAAGAATTAAACACAGACTGTGTCTAGCACAGAATATTAGAGTGAGAGAAGATGGACAGAAAACACAAGAGCACACGTAGGTGCTTTACAATATATACAAAAGATTGTCAAGATTAATCCATTTAACCAGTTCCCTATGATTTAATTCTTTTATATATAGTTCGTATTATGAAAAATATGTCCTTAATTTCCCAGTTAACTTTGCAATCCCACATATTAGGTTGTTGGCTGAGTCATGCAACGGATCATAATAAAAATAAACAGAATGAGAGTTTAAAAAAATACCTTGTCCGGAACTCTCTAAACTTTTACACATATTCTAATGTCGTCAACAACACAATTACTTTTGCACGCTTTCGCACAACTAACCCATAACATTAAATAACACAAAAGCGACCATCCAACACACCACCGTGTGCAACTCACAACAAGTTACAATGAAAAATTGGTTATCCGTGACACCTGGTCAGGACACCTAGTGACACCTAGATTTACCTATTCATTAGAATCTAATATAAGTCGATAGAATTTGTAGAAATCATTACATAATAGGATTAAGACAATAAATTCCATTATAATTTAATAGAATTCATTAGAAATTAAAAGAAGGCAATAAGTCGGCATGAGGAAAATCATAAAAATTCCCTTAGAACTCATTAGAATCTAATAGAATTCATTAGACATTAATAGAAGTCATTAAGTCGATATGAGGAAAAGCATTAGAAATCCGTTAGAACTTATTAGAATTTAATATAATGCATTTGAATTTTATAGAATTTAATTTAATTTTGCGCTGGCGCTGCACCACAAAGCAACAGTGCTGATTTATGTAATAAAAAAATATACTGGAAGAAAAAAAACTTGGTTCAAATATTAATGATGAGATTTAATTTATTTTTATATTTTAAACAAAATGGATGTATTTGTTTATTTTATAATATTTATTAATACAAAAGTGTGTTACTAAACAGTTTCTATAACTTAAAAATTGAAGAATGTATTGAAATGAAAAATTTTTAGTAAACATTTTAATTCATTTTTAAATTTAGAAAACTATGAAATACCTATAAGTAATTGTAAGTAATACATTCTGGTCTCTTCTAAAGCACAGTACAATAAGTTGAAACAATGTGTAATGACAATATATTATATCAAGTGGCATTCCACTTAACTTCGACCTCTCTAATTAGAGGCACAATTTCAACCCCGTTAACTCTTTCTCAAATGTCTATAAAGAGATCACAATCTTTCTTGATATTATTATTGCAAGTGCCTCTTGAAATTTTTAACTGAAACAACAATTCCATTTTTAGCATCTATTTTCTTGTGTACATAATCCTATACTTTATAATCATCTTCCTTGCCTGACGTCTTATCTGGGGCATAGGCCACGAACAAAGACTCTCAAGGCATCCCGGTCCTCATTTTAACTGTACCCACTCTTTTTATTTTAAAAAATTAAAATAAATAATGCGATGGTCCGAAAAGTGTACAATTTTTCATTATCACATGATGTATATTTTACAAAAATTTACAACTTTAAAAAAGAAAACTTTAGTTTTGTTAGCTTAAAAAAGGAGGTGTATAGTTATTTTAACAAAATAATTATATGAATAATACTTAGACTTAAATGAGCACTATACATTTCATACAAATTCTGTTTATAAGAAGAAGACTGGACATTATATAATTTTAACACCATTCAATATTAGATAACGCTAAGCGTTTGAAATTATCAATAAACATGTTGTTTTTAACTTAAAAAACTATTTTTTACAATCATTTTGTAAATTTATTACGATCCGTCGCATGACGCAGCCAACAACCTAATATGTGGGATTGCCAAGTTAATTGGAAATTAAGGACATATTGTTAATAATAAGAGCTATATATAAAACAATTAAATCATAGGCAACTGCTTAAATGGATTAATCTTGACAATCTTTTGTATATATTGTAAAGCACCTACGTGTGCTCTTGTGTTTACTGTCCATCTTCTCTCACTCTAATATTCTGTGCTAGACACAGTCTGTGTTTAATTCTTGCTTCAAACATCAAAACTCCAAGACTGAATGTACAAATAAATTATGTTTATTTTCTTACTTCTTTAACTATGGTTACTCTATCTAACACTCGTCCCTATCTCAGTGTGTGTCCCTATCTGTCTGTGTTCCTATTTCCGTATATATGTGTGTGTGTGTGTGTCTGTGTGTCCTCAGTTATCAATTCACACCATCGTCCAGTCCCGTGGTCAGTCGCCATCCACATCCTAGGATCCAAGGTTGGCCTCCGTTTCACGCCCGCACTCCGAGATAACACTCTGCACCAGAACTTCACATCTGGTCTCTAGCCCTCTGGACTCGCCACACCCGCCTAGCTTCAAAGAACGCCATCTCTCTAACCACCGACAAGTCGCGCTCAGGGCCCTTAGGGCCTCCACAAAATAATCAATCACATACATTTAAATATTATATTCAAGTGGTACACCAGCAAAATTGTCCCTGGTGAAGAAACTGACTAGCACGAGTTGGGGTGCAGACGCAAGACTACTAAGAGCTCTCTATCTTGGTAGCGTGAGAAGTGCTATTGACTACAGCCTCCCGGTCCAGGCCTTTGCGAGCCTTACGGCTCTTGAGGGACTGGACCGATTACAGAGCCAAGCTTTACGGTTCATTTGCGGGGCGTTACGTACCAAACCAACCGCAGCTGTAGAAATTATGGCAAAAGTAGATCCCCTGGCGATATGGCGAGAAAAGGCAATCATGACCACGGTTGAGCGATACCGTAGGTTGGAGCATGACGAACCCTGCTACCAACTACAAGACCGATGGGTTAAGAGGACAAGACTGGAGCGACCCTCCTTTATGGACGCGGTCTACGAACTAGAAGACTCAGTCCCCCTACCCAAGCACAGGGAACGAATGCAACTGGTCCCTGCTCGAAGGCCACATGAAAGCTTTGACCCGCCTGAAAGACGTTTGACACTGGCAAATGCCGCGGTAACCAGAGCCAGTCCCGTCGAGCTCTTGCGAGACGAGACTCTGCGCACATTCGAGGCCTATGGAGAAAGCGTGATAAAAGTCTTTACGGACGGCTCACGTTTCAGAGATGGCAGAAGTGGATACGGCGTGCTCATTCAATACCCCCAGCCAGGACACGACAGCGTCAAACTGTCGGGGCCGTTTAGATCTACTAACAGTAGTCATGAAGCCGAACTGGAAGCGTTACACAGAGGTTTGAAGGAAGTGCGCCGACGTCTAGCAAAGAGAAAGAGTTTCCCTACCGTCGTGACCTTCACCAATTCTTGGTTTTCGCTCGAGACCTTGGATCGAACCTCTCTGGAGGCCAAGGCGGTATGTGTCATTTTGGAGATAGTAGGTGAACTCCTGGCACGTGGCGGCAGAGTACTTCTACAGTACATCCCTGGTGGACACTTGAACGTAATAGTCAGAAGCTCATAACACGGATGAGAACTGACCATTGTCCAATACGAAGCTACCTGTACAAGTTTGACAACAGGAGGGAACTGGCCTGTCGGTCGTGTGGCTGCCCCGAGGAGATGGTGGCCCACGTTCTAGAATGTTTCCACGGGTTGGACGGGGTTTTGGAGGGAGACGTTGCGTACCTGCAGAGGATTACCTCTATGGCGACGCCCGCTTGATGAGGCTCGCCTGCGAAAAATTGAACCGGGTCCTAAGAGCCTAACGGCTCGACCCAACAGAGAATGAACATTCGTTAGTGGTAGTATGGAGAAGGAACCTGTCGTCCTCCCCAGCTAGACACATCTCCTAAAAACCTCAAAACAGAAATTTGATGAAAAAGACGAGATGGAAACCACTCGGGACTGATCTTAATAGGAACTTCAACATGATGTTTTTTAATAACACACACGATAACTCATCGAACACACATTAACAGTAAGGTTCACTAAAATGGCAGACAACATTTTAACGATAATCTCCATTTACATTAAGGTATGCAGATCGTAGGGAGACTGCATCAATATATTAGTTAAAGAGCACACACCTGATTTTAAAATTCTTCAAGAAACAAAAATACACTCGGTACACGACGCCAATACATACATTAATAAATATGTTTTAAACACACCCACGTTCATTCCAGCAACAGGAAAAAAAGCCAAGGAAATGGAACAGCTATCATACAAACATCAGACCCATGAAAGGTCATAACAAAGAAAACGACAACAAAGGACAGATAACTACAGTCAAAATTACGAACAACCAACAAAAGTATACACTTATCAACATATACGCACCGGCAGATAAGCATAAAAAGAAACAATTCTACGGAAAACTCATACATTTCATAGCTTATATTTATAAGATAGGGAGATTGTAATGGGGGGGGGGTAATTATATTAACGAACAATTTGACTCCACCAACCGATAAAGTACTAGAGACGAAATAATTATTAAATAACAAAAGTCAAATGGAAATTATAAGAAACATACAATCTAACGGACTACAAACAGAACACACCAAAGCACCATGCACACAACAACAAGTGCCAGGCTAGAAAGGCTGTATCCTCCACCATCGTCAACAATATATAGGGCTATAAACATAACAGAAACACTCGAATACACATACCATAAGGTAATCAAAGTACAGATAAACGGACAAAATAATATTAAAGCAACCGCACGTTCCCCACCCTGGAAAATCCACATTAGATACACAGACGTAATAACAAATATCTTAAACAATATACAACAATAACAAATAACAACTTAGGCAGACATTGGTCATTCTTCAAATCAACAGTGAGAAGAGTTACCCAGACAAAAATCACCGCACGCATACACAAAGAACGTATTGTGCGAGAGAAATAATTGAGACATCACATACTATTATTAAATTAAATGACCAAACTGACCCTGAAATTATAGAGTTGGAGAAAGAGTTAGACCTAATAGAACAATGTGACACAGGGTTGTTGAAAGAGTTAGACCTAATAGAACAATGTAACACAGAGTTAAAGAAAGAGTTAGACCTAATAGAACAATGTAACACAGAGTGGAGAAAGAGTTAGTTCTAATAGAACAATGTAACAAAGAGTGGAGAACGAGTTAGACCTAATAGAACAATGTAACACAGAGTGGAGAAAGAGTTAGACCTAATAGAACAATGTAACACAGAGTTAGAGAAAGAGTTAGACCTAATAGAACAATGTAACACAGAGTTAGAGAAAGAGTTAGATCTAATAGAACAATGTAACACAGAGTTAGAGAAACAGTTAGACCTAATAGAACAATGTAACACAGAGTTAGAGAAAGAGTTAGACCTAATAGAACAATGTAACACAGAGTCAGAGAAAGAGTTAGACCTAATAAAAAATGTAACACAGAGTAGGAGAAAAGGTTAGACCTAATAGATCAATGTAACAAAGAGTCAGGGAAAGAGTTAGACCTAATAAAAAAATGTAACACAGAGTAGGAGAAAAGGTTAGACCTAATAGATCAATGTAACAAAGAGTCAGGGAAAGAGTTAGACCTAAAAAAACAATGTAACACAGAGTCAGAGAAAGAGTTAGACCTAATAGAACAATGTAAGACAGAGTTAGAGAAAAGGTTAGATCTAATAGATCAATGTAACAAAGAGTCAGGGAAAGAGTTAGACCTAATAAAACAATGTAACAAAGAGTCAGAGAAAGAGTTAGACCTAATAGAATAATATAACACAGAGTTAGATAAAGAGTTAGACCTAATAGAACAATCTTACTACAAAGGAGCTATAGTTGGAAGCAGAACACTAATAGATAAATTAGAGGTCCCAAATAAACATTTCTTAGCAGTAGAGTAGTGACAACAACAAGCAATCGAGGACAACAGAGCAAGGATAGATGTCGACAACGAGGGCATTGTAGACACATTCACAGACTATTACCCAAAAGTATACACACACAAACAAACCCAGACATTTTGGAGAGGTACCGGGCATACCATAAGACACTTGTCAGGGTTATGAGAATCACTGATTGTTAAAATGATATGTCTGCCTGGACACAAGCTCATGTGTTTTGTGATAAAGATTGCTTTTAGTACAAGGACTTGTGTTAATTTACTGTACGCCAGTTGGTGTATGAGCCTTGACCTGAACCCCAAGACAACGAATCCGAACAACGCTACAGGACGACCAGATGAATGAGCTGAACAGACCAATAGAAACCACAGACATCAAGGCAGCATTGGACGGCATGAACAATAGGAAATCACCCGGACCAGAGGACCGACAACCGAGTTCTACAAACACATCGCTACAAAGGTGACGTCATTCCTATTCTCGATGATCAAAGATGCATACCGGAACAAAGAACTACCGCGCAACATGGGACATTCCTATATAAAAATTCTTTCCAAAAAGAAAACCGATAGAATTCAAACTAAAAACTATAGACCAACATAATTACTATTATATCCAGGTGATGCTGTGTTCGAGGGTCAGCGCGCTCGACTGGCGTACCGATGGGTACGAGTTCGAATTTGTTGAGTCACCAACATCTGAATAGTTACCTTACAATAGTTAGGCGTAATGCGTTGAACCCTCGTAGCCGTTGCCTGTGGCAACTTGCCAACAAATCATCCGTTATGGTCTGTGGACGCAATTATCTTCTGCATAGAATAATAATAAAGTAATAGCTTTAGAAAAGTAAAACTTTACCTAAATGATTTAGTGCAACCAGACCAACTCTCATAATTATTTTATCAGAGGGGGCCAAGGTGCATCCTCCTCAAGACGTCATACTTGTGCGGGGTTACATGAATGACGTAATATCCTCCTCGACCTATTTCCGGTCAAGAAGGCGTTGGAGCAAATATGGCCGAACATGTGGTCAGGTAATGTTAGTAAGGGGAAGTATTTGTGTAATTAAATTACATTAATTATTTAACTTTATGTTTTATTAATACAATCATCCTGAAATTAAGTATTTAAGTAATTATTTCTCTTGTGTTGTTTTGTGAGCCCCTTTGCACTTGTCTTGTTATAGTCCCCGAAACAGTCGTAAGTCTTGCTACAAAGTGACACCATACCCCACCCCTTCATAATCTAATTTAAAAGGCCCTGGAGTTCTTTTCTCTTATAATTTTCTATCCCTACAACCCTGACAATATAAGTGTACAGCACCCTTGATTCGAATGAAAGACTCTCTATGTAAAAAGCAATCTTCAGAGGGGTACCATTTGTCGTAGTCGTCATAAAATTCTTGTCTGTGATGGGGCCTAACAGCGTCAGCCAAGTCTTGGGTCGTAAGGGCCAAATACAAATTGTCCGTATCCATTTCACGCAGCTGAAAATCAGCCCTATATATAAACCTATCTATGAAATCATAATAAAATTCTAGCATCCTAAGCTTTGCGTAATGCTAAACAAAAAAAATAACTTTTTGGAGAGGGAGATCCCATAATTAAAACTTTTTGAAAATCTCTATCTCGTAAATGTCGTCACCCAGGTGTCATTTTTCAAAAATCCAGGGTTTTTTAAGAGAGGGCCACTAACATTACCACTAATGTAAGACACGTCCGGGTGTTTCGCCTTGTTGGTCAACGTCTTATCGTAAGCCGCGTTTCTTAACAAAGTCATTGTTTCACTCCTTATCGCGGAAATATAATCTTTATCCCCCTGTCGTCACTCCTCGGTTACCGTATTCCCAAAAATTTTAAAACATCTCACCGGATCTACTACCTGATACATTTTTGTAACCACCAACCCCTGGGTCAAATACCAATTTAATAAGGGAGTACACTTTATCGAGCTATCGCATGATTTGTTATTTTCTTTTCTAAGAGTACTAAAAAGAGAGTGGGCACAGCTTGGGACAGTTAAGGAGATTGGAACAGGACCGGGATGCCTGTAGATCCATTGTTCGTGGCCTATGCCCCAGATTGGACGACTGGCAATGATGATGATGAGTATAAAGAATAATTTCATGTACCCAACAAAATGGACTTTTTCGTTCAGTTAAAATTTTAAAGAAGCATTTGAAATTATAAAAATAAGAAAAAATGAGATGTCTTCATAAAAATTTGAGAAAGGGTTAACCTGGTAGAAAATCCCTAAGGATTATATAAAATGGTTCCTCTAAATAAAGAGGTCGATGTTAAGTGGCATACCACTTGATATAATATATTGTGGTTATGTAACTCTAAATGTATGTTAGAAGGTATTATTAGTTGAGACAAGAAGGATTTATTTATAATTACTTATAGGTATTTTATAGTTTTCTAAATTAAAAAATGAAAAATTATTTTAAAAATTATCCCTTTTATTTTAAAATTGTTATTCCAATATATTCTTCTTCAATTTTCTAGTTATAGAAACAGTTTAGTAACACAAGTATGTACTACTAAGAATTATCAAATGAACAAATACATCTATTTTGTTTAAAATTGAAAATAAATTAAATTTTATCAATATTTCAATTAAGTTTTTTTCTTCCGAAACTTTTTTTTTACAACAGCACTGGTGCTTTGTGGTGCAGCGTCAGCGCAAAATTAAAATTTATTAAATTCTAATGAATTCTATTAAATTCTAATGAGTTGTAATGACTTTGATCATAACGATCATATCATATTTGATCATAACAGCATCTATTTTAATTAATCCCCTATGCCCATAGCCTTAAATTGCGTCCATAAAGTCATTTTTTGCTTATATGAGCTACATAAAAATTAGTTTAAGCATTAGCTGCTGTGTTTTAATTGATGAATCTTAACCAAACTTTGTATATAAATGCTATAGGGCTCTGAACTCCTAATGACCACTCCTTCGGGGCTGGGTGCCCAAAATGCCTTGTTTCTTAAAAACGTTTAAGATTTTATTCCCAATTCAATTATAAACTATCTTTAAAAATTATGATGTATCCATTAGTATCCTTATTATAATGAACAGGTGTTTTGAACTTTATATCTTGCACTGAATGGGTCCTGGGGCCCTTAGTGTCATTTTTTGCGTATATGAGATGTATAAAAAATTAGTTTATATGTTGGCTACTGAGTAAATGAATGGATCTTAACCAAACTTTGCATTCAAAACTTGGTAAACCATATTAAAATAATTAAGTGCACTGAACTTTAAATACATTTTTTCGGGGCCAAGTGGCCTCAAATGTCTTTTTTTGTATATGTTAATGATATTTCTCCCATTCACTTTAACTTTATAACGTTCTTGAGATTATATCCATGATGAAACTCAAATTAAAATAAACAGGTTTTTTAAATGTACATCTTGCACCGAAAATGTTGATTGTTTCTCTATATTAGCTATATAAAAAAATTGGTTTATCGGTAAGTGTTAGATAATGAGAAAATAACTCGATTTTTACCAAACTTAGTATGTGAAAACTTAAGAGCCTAAATTAAATTACTATAGGAGACTGAACTCCTTATGTCCATTCCCTCGGAAATGGGAGCCCCAAATGTCTTTTTAACTGAACGTTATAAATTGTATTATCCGTTCAATTTTACACGAATTTGAGAAATAAAGCTTGAGTACAATGGAAATTTTAAAAATATAAATTATCAATCATTTTGGGGCTGGAGCCCTTAATATCTTTTCTTCTTTTGTAAGCTTTATAATATATTTATTCGTTTGCTGTGTGATTTTAAATTCGACTTTTTTCTTTTTGCACATTTCCGCGAAGATTTCTGGAATAATTGTTTTTAAAACATAACATTCATTGGTTTCATTAAATATATTCATTTTTACTCAAGATTGTTGCAACGCACGACGGGTCTGCTAGTTATAAATAAAATGTTGGTTTAATATTATGTGTGTGGATGCGTAAATTCGCATTTTGTTTTTTTCCAAATAAGATGATGCCAATGTGCAATGAGTGTTCCTCCCCGTTTTATGTCCCTTTCATTTTCGTTCAAAATTAACACTTCTTTATGTGTTCCCATTTAATGTTACAAGAAATAAAATCTCAAACTTGTAAAAACGTATAATCATATAAAAGTTCACCCCAAAATAAAATTAATATTTAAAAAAAACACGTTAAATGATTGAAGGAGTCGCTCTTGTCGTGTGGATAGCTTTTGGCCTTGAAAAAGACAAGAGCTTTAAAATTATTGGATGCCATTTTTTGTTTCCATAATGGTATCTTTTAATAATTTTTTTAAAAACTAGTGGCTGGGGTGATGAAGATCCTGCACCAAACAAATCTCACCACTGAACTAATAGACCAAACTAGTTTGAAGATAATTCGGGCCGTCAATAATGACGTCACGGGTTTTGGCCGATTTGTACTCCCCCCCCCCCTTTTTGTCTTGTCGCACAAATTTAGATTCCCCTCCAACATAATGTGACAAAGCTTGACACCCACCCCCACTTTGAAAGTGAAAGAAGCATTTTCTAAATGACAACTAGCATGTCGCAAATTACTTTTTTGTCATTTTAGCATGTATTCAGTGTAATGCTGCATTCTATTATCGAAACGCGCGTGAAGCCATTTTAAACGTTACTTAATTGCAAGCAATGAAATATTTAAATTTAAGAGGAACTTTTATTTGAAATTGCGTCTTGTTGATGTGACGTCCCATGTCTTATTAAAATTTATTATAATTTATTTGAATTTATTAGAATATATTTCAAATTTATTGGAATTTATTAGGATCCGCTTGAACTTGACAGTTTCTTAGAATTTATTTTATTTTAGTTTGAATTTCCTGGTCTGGTCTGGGCTATCCTGGTCTTGGTCTAACCTGGTCCGGTCTATCCCGGTCTGGGATTTTTAAGAATGTCCAAAATTAATGTTTGAGTTTGAGTCATGGTTGCCAAATATTGAAAAATGATAACGATAGCTGAAAATATCATACTAGATCTTATGTACCAAGACTATCACAGAGCACAGCTGACTTGCCATGGACGACACTGACACAATCATCACTGATGTTCCCTCTGTCAAGGGAAGTCATGGAGAGTATAAAAACATAAAACAATCCTCAAATTCATACTTATAATTATTATTTTTTTATTAAAAGGTTGTTTTTTTTTTCTAATCAAAGTGTATTTTCTTAAATCAGTTTTCCTCATCAGAACCCGATCTGGACCTCGTCTGGACCTGATCCTGACCTCATCCGGACCTGAACCGGACCTAATTTGATCCTAATCCGATCTGATTCGGACCTCATCTGGACCTGATCCAAACCTGATCTTGACCTCGACCTTACCTGGTCCGGAACTCTCTAAACTTTTACACATATTCTAATGACGTCAACAACACAATTACTTTTCCACGCTTTCGCACCACTAACCCATATCATTAAATAACACAAAAGCGACCATTCAACACACCACCGTGTGCAACTCACAATAAGTTACAATGAAAAATTGGTCATCCGTGACACCTGGTCAGGACACCTAATGACACATAGATTTACCTATTCATTAGAATCTAATATAAGTCGATAGAAATTTTAGAAATTATTAGACAATAGGATGAAGACAATAAATTCCATTATAATTTATTCGAATTTGATAGAATTCATTAGAAATTAATAGAAGTTATTAAGTCTATATGAGGAAAATCATAAAAAGTCCCTTAGAACTCATTAGAAGTTAATAGAATTCATTAGACATTAATAGAAGTCATTAAGTCGATATGAGGAAAATCATTTGAAATCCCTTAGAACTTATTAGAATTTAGAAGAATGCATTTAATAGAATTTGATATAATTTTGCGCTGGCGCTGCACCACAAAGCACCAGTGCTGATGTATGTTATAAAAAAATATACCTGAAGAAAAAAAATTGGTTGAAATATTAATAACTAGATTGTGCCAGGCGCCGTGGCGCCTGCGGCGCCCCCGTTTTTTGGGCGCCTACGGCGCCAACCTTTTTTT
>MUZC01004054.1:127255-145901 GCA_002072015.1 Radix auricularia | reverse complement strand
AATTGAAATTATTTCAGAACTTGAATAAGAATAAGAATAGAAATTAATTACAGCGAATAGAATAAAAATAAGAATTGAAATTATTTTTAGAACTGAAATATCACTGTTTGATACAACTATAAACGTTTTAAGTTTGATATAATTTTTCGATTGGTTTTTTGGTCAAACGCCTCTGTCCATTCTAATGTAATGATAAATGTGTCAAATTTAAAATTAGTCAAAAGTATTCATTAACTTTATTGAATGCATCAAATTCTCGACATCGCAATTTGAGAGGAGCACAAAACAACTTTCTTCTGAACTCATGTTGATTAAGATTATTGTCACTCGTGTCAATATAAATGAAAGTAGGTTGGATTTAAGTGTCTTCGTATAGTACGTAAATAAGAAATCTACATAGATGATAAATTTAACAAATGCATTTTCTAGAAGGAACCTGTTCAATAGTGGGCACATGTTCCAAGCGTACACGTACACATGACGTATTTGAATATATCTAGTGGATGTTATACGTCCCAAATGAGTCTGCATTACCCCCAAAAATTACCTTTTGACCCCAGATTAGGTAATTAACCCCCGTTCGCCGAACTCTGTCGCCCGTCAGTCAATTGAGGTATTTTTTTTTTAGTCACTGTTTAATTTGTATGCATAAAAATAAAATATAATCTAAGAATGTTAACACATTTCGTTTTTTTAAGGCCGTTTATACGGTTTGAAAAAAATGGACCGGTTCAATATGATACTTAGATATTAAAATTATAAAAGTTTATGTTAACATTACTGTTAACCCAAAAGTAGCGGATTCTAGCAAATTTTCTATGCCCACAATGATTCAGCATTACCCCCAAGAGTTCTCTTTTTACCCCAAATGATATAATTTATCGCTGTTTACCGACCCCTTGGATAAACAGACCGATAGCGGTAGCCATGTATTTTTCATTAGTTTATAAATTCCCTAAGAGAATGCAACCATTTAAACACGCCTCGTTCATTGGTGATATTATATTTACAACTGTAGTGAGACGTACGTGAAATCCTGAAGAAAAAGAATTTAAAAAAAAAAAAAACTTGTGAGCTTGGGAGTAAAAAGATATGATAATATTGGATATTTTAATAGTGTCATAGTATTTTTTTCAGTCTTAACTTGCAGGAAATGCTGTATTTTGCGCACAAGATGACACCCTACTTTCCAGCACAAATGTGGGGTTCGTACAGTATTTGCCATTTTCCTCTTCCAGCGCATACCTAATAATTTTTAGAAAACATGAGATATGATATCGTGGCTTGGCATTGGGACATATTTTTGTGTCCCATCCCATCCCATCCCATGGCAATTTATGCCTGTCCCATCCCATGGGACGAATCCCATGGAAAAGCCATTCACATGGATAAGCCTGATATATCAATGTGATAATTTTAGATCAAATGCCTTTGATGTGCATATACTTTGCTGGAAAACTGTCAGTAGAAGATCGAAATCAATTCGAGGAATTGTCTTGTATCTATATATTCTAGGTCTATCAACAATGCAACGATCCTTGTAATATCAATAGTCATATTCGCGAGCTTAATCGCGAAGGTTGATCACATCAAATGGTTTTTGACATTACCGCTGCATTGTTCGTTAGCTGTCTTGCTATGCCTTGGCAACTAAATTTTTTTTTTTTAAATGTATTATATAAAACAAGCCGAATTCATACTTAATCTTATATGGCTTAAAGCTTCGTAGGGGCTCATTTTGCTATCAAATCAGTATAGAGAAAATCATGTCAAAACGGGAAAAGAATGCAATGGTACCTGGTAAAATAGCTTGTCGGTCGTCTGATACAAAAATGTTTGAGAATCACTGGCTTACAATTTATTTAATGCCTTTTACATAGCTTCAAGCGTGTTACAATATTACTATGTAGAACTACACTTAGTAAATACTAAAATGTCAAAAAAGTGATTTGAAATATACTTACTTTTAAATAAAAAATAAAGTGCGTTTTATGAATTTTTTTTTAATGGGGGGGGGGGGGNNGGGGTCAAAGTTTTGTGACGTACTTTTGGAGGGGGGGTCTAAGATTTTGTGACGTATGGGGGGAGGGGGTAAAAAATCGGCCAAAATCGCGTGACGTCATTTATGGACGGCCCCTTAGCTGCTGTGTTTTAATTGATGAATCTTAACCAAACTTTGTATATAAATGCTATAGGGTTCTGAACTCCTAATGACCACTCCTTCGGGGCTGGGTGCCCAAAATGCCTTGTTTCTTAAAAACGTTTAAGATTTTATTCCCAATTCAATTATAAACTATCTTTAAAAATTATGATGTATCCATTAGTATCCTTATTATAATGAACAGGTTTTTGAACTTTATATCTTGCACTGAATGGGTCCTGGGGCCCATAGTGTCATTTTTTGCGTATATGAGATGTATAAAAAATTAGTTTATATGTTGGCTATTGAGTAAATGAATGGATCTTAACCAAACTTTGCATTCAAAATTGGTAAACCTAAACCATATTAAAATAATTAAGTGCACTGAACTTTTAATACATTTTTTCGGGGCCGAGTGGCCTCAAATGTCTTTTTTTCGTATATGTTAATGATATTTTTCCCATTCACTTTAACTTTATAACGTTCTTGAGATTATATCAATAATGAAACTCAAATTAAAATGAACAGGTTTTTTTAATTTACATCTTGCACCGAACGGGCCCTAGGCTCCAAAATGTTGATTTTTTTCCCTGTATTAGCTATATAAAATAATTAGTTTAAGTGTTAGATAATGAGAAAATAACTAGATTTTTACCAAACTTAGTATGTGAAAACTTAAGAGCCTATATTAAATTACTATAGGAGACTGAACTCCTTATGTCCATTCCCTCGGAGATGGGAGCCCGAAATGTCTTTTTAACTGAACGTTAATAATTGTATTACCCATTCAATTTTAAACGAATTTGAGAAATAAAGCTTGAGTACAATGGAAATTTTAAAAATATAAATTATCACTCATTTTGGGGCAGGAGCCCTTAATATTGTTTCTTCTTTTGTAAAATTTTTAATTTATTTATGCGTGTACTGTTTAAATTCGACTTTTTTTCTTTTTGCACATTTCCGCGAAGATTTCTGGAATAATTGTTTTTAAAACATAACATTCATTGGTTTCTTTAAATGTATTCATTTTTACTCAAGATTGTTGCAACGCACGACGGGTCTGCTAGTTATAAATAAAATGTTGGTTTAATATTATGTGTGTGGATGGTTAAATTTGCATTTTGTTTTTCCAAATAAGATGATGCCAATGTGCAATGAGTGTTCCTTCCCGTTTTATGTCCCTTTCAGTTTCGTTCAAAATTAGCACTTCTTTATGTGTTCCCATTTAATGTTACAAGAAATAAAATCTCAAACTTGTAAAAATGTATAATCATATAAAAGTTCACCCCAAAATAAAATTAATATTTATTTTAAAAAACACGTTAAATGATTTAATGAGTCGCTCTTGTCGTGTGGATAGCTTTTGGCCTTGAAAAAGACAAGCGCTTTAAAATTAATGGATGCCATTATTTTTTCCATAATGGTATCTTTTAATAAATTTTATAAAAACTAGTGGCTGGGGTAATGAAGATCCTGCACCAAACAAATCTCAATAACTGAACTAATAGACCAAACTAGTGTGAAGATAATTGGGGCCGTCATTAATGACGTCACAGGTTTTGGCCGATTTGTAACCCCCCCCCCCCTTTTTTTTTTCTCTTGTCATACAAATTTAGATTCCCCTCCAACATAATGTCACAAAGCTTGACACCCACCCCCACTCTGAAAGTGAAAGAAGCATTTTCTAAATGACAACTAGCATGTCGCATATTACTTTTTTGTCATTTTAGCATGTATACAGTGTAAGCTAGCGTTTATAGAGGCGGCGGGTTTCGGGAAATCGCACGCGCGAGTCGACCCGCGCGAGGATTGTTTCTATTTTTGCTTTGCAGGTGTTCATCGAGGACGCGGGTGTCTCGAGGCGACAAATTTGCCGACCGGCGCGGGTAATTACCAGAACTAGTTGCTAGTTCTTGTTCCGCTTTGCCGCGCCGGAAAGCATGGAAGGAAATCAGCAAACTTTGACAGAAAAATTAAATGTAGTCAAAAAGGCTCAAGTAATATATCATTTTAAAGGGCTTGTTAAGATCTTTTCAAAAACACTTGATTTGTCTTTCTATATGTTATAGAAGTGGAGTTATGAATTTTTTGTCAATTTTTTTTTGCCCCTTATATAACCTATATAATGTATTCCAAAAATTGTCACCAAATTTCAAAATTTTACACACTTTCCGTCACAACTTATTTAATTTTAGAGATATGGGTAAGAAATTTTCAGGAAACATTTACAATCCAATATACAAAACAATGAATAAGAAATGTTTAAAGGAAATCAAGATTTTGAATTTTTAAATAAATATATATGAAGGGATGTTGTAAAAAATCATATTGAAAATTTTAACAAAAATACAAATCATTTAAAACATGTGCATGCTTATTGTATTTTAATTGAACGGTTGGTACAATTAAACCAATAACTGCATTTTAATGTTTTAAGGATAAGTATTTGACTTTACAGATAAAATTTAAAGCAAATTATTAAAAATTATTTGTTATTATCCCGCACTGACGAGGTCGGATTACTAAAATATGAAATTAAAATTAAATTCAACAAGTAGATCTATTTGTCAATGAAAATGTCAGTACCTTATTTAAAGATAATAAAAGAAAATTTTTCTGAGTGAATAAGTATTCAAATTTCTAAACATATAATTCATAAGCTTTGTAATTGTCTTTGTCATCTATTTGTCAGTGGTAGAAATTTCAAGTTTTGTGATTGATTTTGAATATTATTATCTCTTATATTTATACTTTATACCCATAATTTACTTTGTTTTCTTATTTAATTTTAATTATTGAGATTAATTTTATTTTGATTGATTTGTAAAAACATATTTTATGTTAATTGTCTTTGTCAATATCTTTGTTAAAAAAAAGATGAAAGATGATGGTAAGTGATAGTTTTAAAATATGTATTATGATAATAATTATATTACCCTACACAATCTTGTAAATCTAAAATAAAAGGATTACAACGTCTTTATCATTATTAATTACAAGGTAATTACTAATTTGGACTAAGTATTAGACAAAAGACAAGACTATTATTAATAGCATTTTTAACTTAAATTAATAGTTTATAGTTATAATATTTGAATTTGGTAGTAATATTGTATAGTATAGTTATAATTATAGACTATGACTGAATAACTGTAAGTATATTATAGTAATATTATAGTATAATTAATAATATTTAATTAATTATTANGGGTAACAGAAACTTTGTTAAACTGCTGTCTAACAATAAAAAATCATCAATAACAGAAGCCATTTTTTTCTGTTTGCTATTGCAAGGAGAGACTGGATTGCATGTGAATTGTTTGTTGTCTCGCCTGGCATTTTCCCGCTTTTACTATAAACACCAACCGCGCGAGGGATTAGGCGCGGTTTTCTAGCGCGAGTAACCAGCTCGCGGCAACCCGCCTACCCGCCGCCTCTATAAACGTAGCCTAATGCTGCATTCTATTATCGTAACGCGCGTGAAGCCATTGTAAACGCCATTTAATTGCAAGCAATAAAATATTTAAATTTAAGTGGAACTTTTATTTGAAATTGCGTCTTGTTGATGTGACGTCCCATTTCTTAAACACCACCCCCCCCCCGGCGCGTGACGTCATTTAAGGATGCACTTTTGGTCATACACACACCCACCCTTTAAACAAACATTAAGTTACTACCAGTTCAAACACGAAGACTTGATACTTGATTCAAGGGAATACTGCACATGACTCAAGTGGACGGCTAATGTCTTATCAAATGAGTGAACAATGATTAGAGCAGACAATTCAAAGGCAGTTGGTTTCAAGTTAATAACATTTATTCATGGCACCTTTTATTTCGTTATCAATCAACTACATATGCACATCCCACACATTTTATTTCAATCTGATCCTAACGCAATTTTGATACCATCATTTTGGGAATTATGGCTCATTGAATATTGGTAATGGAGTACAATGTCTTTTGGGCCAGTTTAGCACAAAAACTTTGCTCACATTGTTATACACCAGCTAAAACAAGGGAGAAGAAGGTCTACAGAAAGAATAAAAGGCGATTGCCTTGACCTAGTATCAGTTAAGATAGAACATATGGTTGGTCCTCAAAAAATTATGGAGGTAAGTGTGGAGTGGCATGGTGGCAGGGAATTCAAGAGAATTTCATGTTCATCCAAAGCCAGCGAAAAGTAATAAGACCCTTTAGGCTGTTGAAGTCATTTGGACCTAGTTCTGTTTACCAATTCTAGCAGGCCATGTTCTACCAGCTAACTGCCATGTATTACATTCATTCTTGTTCTAAACTCTTCCATTTTCAAATCATTTGCAAACAAAGTTACCCAGCCATCACATCACAAACAGGTTTGAGAATTATGAATTTAATGACAGCACTATAAATAACACAAGCCAGCACCAAAACAAGAAGCAAAACCATAATCACGGGACAACACTCATTGGACAAAACTCATTCGCTCCAAGATTAGTTGGTTTAAGATAACATTCTGACTTGTCACGCATCCTATTGGTATTAAACTTTCTACAAGGGACCTGGTAATAGCTAACCAGTTCCCGTCTCATTGTTTTTGTTTAGACTTAGACTTAGAGAGAGATTTGTGGCAAAGCTGAACCCTTGGGATAAAAATAAATACTGACAGCACACATGTTATGGTCCCACTAAATACAAGAAAAAAAAATTATCATCAAACATCATCAATCAGGTTCAATTCCACATGCCACTGAATTCCCAAAACGTATCGTCAAACTGCACCAAACTCAAAATATATTTTAAAAAGAGTCCTAATAGCCTTTAAATTGGCTTCATGAAGTCCTGTAGTGCAGCAGAGAGTGTAGGCTAATTCATATATTGCAAAGAAAGACACAAAAAAGGTTGCACATAATGATCTTTGTTAAATGCTGACAAGAAACTGTTTAACAATAAATTAAAACAAAAACATGATTAGTTTTAAGGCCACAACAGACACAATTTTTCCGATAAATATAACATTTGAGGGAACAGTAATGTATTTTTTAAAATTATTGTCCCTAATTAACTTTCTCCAAATTAGCAGAGGGGCATAAATTAGACACAATGGCATTGATTATGATATGGGTAAATCACGGAACTACAATATGCCTCAAGTGAGCTAGATTTGTGGCTCACCTGCTGCCAAAATGTAAAAAGTCATCAGTAATCAGTCGCAACCAATTCTTATGAAATTACCCACATCTGACAAATCACTTTTTGATAAAGATTTTAAAATACAGATTTGCAGCAAGCACACTTGTCAGATGAGCATAATTTCAAGTCATTTTTGGGCAAGCCCGCCACATCATCGATGATATTTTAAATCAACTGAAGCTTACCAAAAGTATTTAGTACCTACAATGCAAACCTATAGGGAACGAAAAATGGTTCCAAAATTAAGATTTCCTGAGAAAAGGGAAGTCACTTGCTGGTAGTTTGGATAATTTATTAGGGTTTAAAACTAAAATTTGAGTATTTTTTCAAACAAAAAAAAAATTTTTTTTTTTTAAACATGTCTGCTCGGGGTTGCAGATTATGGCAGAGTAAACATTAAAAAGATTTTGATTCTAAACAGGTATGGAAAGAAGAAGTGAATGCAAAAATAAAATTGATGGTATTAGATGAGAAATCACAGCTTAAACTAAACCAAAGTCAAATCATTGTGAAATGCCATAGTAAAATGTAAACATTAAACACTAATGGGCTGCAGCTTAATAACAATAAAGGGAAGAAAACGAATCAAATCATGCATATCCTAAAACAGGCATTACAAATAGGACTTTTTTTTATATTATTTTTTTTAAATAAACATTTTTTTGTACGAGCCTTCTTTTGTCAATAGATGCTTTAGGATTTTATACCTTTTTACCCCTGAAAATATTTTATCGGTTCAAAACAAATACAGTTGGGTCCATCTAAGATATAATTCATTAACATATAAGTCTGCTTAGCATGTGCTATAACCTCGCCTCCCAAAACATATATGTTGTTATGGATGAATGACTTGTGGCATCAGTAAAAATTACATACTAGACAGGGTTGCCAGATAAAAAGTTTTACATGTCAAAGGACAATCTGGCAATCCTGACACCAAAATGTGCTTATGATGTTACGTTAACCATTCTCAAGTTTATTTTCCCATACAGTGTAAATTTAATACTTTTAATTTTTTATCATGACGCTAAACACTTGTGACCAAAAGGGTAATATATTATATTATTCTTATTATCCCTAAATTAAAAATAGCAAAGAATATGCAGTTAGAATTGTTGTAAATAACTTTAGGCTCATTAATTTTTGAACCTCAATGAAGCATTGGGACCCAAAAGCATTTGTTAGATATTTGCAATGGCTGGGATACAAATTTGAAACTAGGGACAGGAAAAACAAGTTTTCTTAATTTTTTTTTTTAATCTCAAAACCCCATGCAATTTTTAAAAAATAAATAAAGCTAGCTTCAATAATTATGCCACTTTCTAAAGTAATAATACATAGTCTGGCCGACTCAGTTGTAAACATATCAATACAGCTTAAGTCAGATGAAGATTTATGACTTATTCATCATGTGCACAAACAAAGGACTAGTCTCTTTCTCACTCTCTGTCTGTCTCTCAATGTCAAAAGTTAAGTTTACTTCATAAACATTATGGAGTACTTGATATACAAAGATAATGGTTAAACCAGATGCTCTAAACCAATTACTCTCAACACGTAGACTTCAACTTTCCACCTCCCAGCAGAAACTGTATGACCCGATCAATGATAAACACTGAAACTATGTCTCCAATCACAATGCCCAGCACTGTATTACGAAACTGAGGAGAGAAAAAAAAAAAGTAGTTATATTATGTTCCACTGCAACTAGCAAATTTAGAGAAAAAAATCTTTTTGGCTAATCTGAATGCAGATCTCTTTCCCCCGACCATTTTCCAATTTCCAAGTACACAGAAGTTGTCATTCAGTTATCTAGTGCTAACCATAGCTAGGACAGCGAGTGAGTCCTAGTCTCATAGGACAGCAAGTGAGTCCTAGACTAAAAACAGAGAGGAGTCCTAGACTCAGACAAAACTTTGTATGACATTGCCCAGCAGATGGAGAATTTTGCCCAGGTGTAAATCAAAATATAACAGAGAAAATAATTCAATAGCCTGAATTAAGTTTTTTTAACCCAGAATATCCTTTTAACTCTTATTTACATGTGTGTGTACACAGGCTGCTAAGATCTGAGTTTCTAAGTATCCTCAAAAGGGCCTTCTTGAAATTGTCAAATAGCCTTTTGTTAAACCAAACTTAGCGGTTTTAGTAGCAAGCAAGTTAGAAAGAATATCAACTTTCATGCTTGACCTTGATTCATTGTAATTTTTCTGGAACCATTTCTTAGCCTCTGGAACTCAAAATAATTAGCTAGTGAAATATTCCTTTCAATAAGTAAGGTGGTAAATGATGATTTTGATCTGATAACTGAATCCTATGGTACCTTAGCAAAGAAATAAGACATGGATGTCAAATATTCACAGATTTTACTTTTAGTTGCATGTTCTTTTGTTTAATTATGTTTCCTAATAAAACTGATCCCACACTTTCAATAGACAAATGGTTCTAGCACAGATTGCAAATATTTTGCCACAGGGTGAAGGAAGAATATTCTAAGGTTTTTTAAAATATGTTTTCAAAAATATTCAATAAGAATTTAACACTATTACTGACTATCATTATCACTCTCGAATTCAGACAGTGAAAAGCTCTATCAGCAGACTTCAATACAAATTTATCCATTTAATTAAGAAAAGCTTTAATCCTAACAAGTCGCAACATAACTGAATTATTTTTTAGCCTGTTGGGCACAATTTTATGTTTTAAATTCACATCATTTTTTCTTTAAAAAATTTTAACAACTAATGAACTAATGGTAGTAAAACTGAAATATTAAGGGGTTATTTTGAATGAGGGGTTAAAAAAACTAAATACTTCCGGAAATAATCTGAAGGATTTACAGGTCTACAGAAAAAAAAGAGCAAATGTTTTAATCAAACTGACCTCATATGGAAGTTCAACAAGTTCAAACTGTTGCTGAAGCTCAGGGATGACACCACTGGCCAGCACCAGCACAGCACAAGTAGAAAACAGCAAGCTGTAAATTAACGGCTTGTTGTCCCTAAGTCGCTCCATGAAGGGTTCCCCCTGTGGAAAAGGCATACTTTTTTTTAAAATCTGCTTTATAATAGCACACAACCTTATTAATAATGACATAATAAAATTGTAACTACAAATTTTTAAAATTAGTGGCCCATGCCACTAATTCAGCGTTTCTTTTCAATCATTTGATCATTATTATCAAAACTGTTCGTTTGAGTATAGAGAATGCTACACATCTTGTAAGATGATGGCAAACCACAAAACATTCCAACCTTATAATTGACAGCAAAAGTTGAGACTTGTAAAGACATTGAGATGATATAGACAGTTGTGTTGAGAATACTGGGCTCAAATTTTTTATCTAGCTTTACAAATTCTCCATCTTCCCTGGAAAAAAAATGCAATCAAGTTGGACCTTCTGAGGAGATTATCAGTGGAATGACTGAATAGATTAATTAAAAAAATGTTGGGCACTGAAATTGTAGTCAGGTATGAAATTGTAGTCAGGTATGAAATTGTAGTCAGATATGAAATTGTAGTCAGATATGAAATTGTAGTCAGATATGAAATTGTAGTCATATGAAATTTTAGACCCAAAAAAGTGTTATATCAATTAATTTAGAACAGAAAAAAAAAATACATTTTTTTTTCATTTTAGAAACATATCTAGAATTTAAATAAATCCCCATTTAAAAACCAGTGTTCTGGACTCTATGACGGCTTCTAAAGTTTAAGTTCAGTTCTATTCATACATAGAGTAAAAATCTTTTAAATTCAATTATGAGTCTTATGGGTTATCACAATGATAACGTCCTTAATGGTATCACCTTGGGGGCATTCGAGATTTGGCTTCTTGTACCAGGTAGACAAGACAAGTGAAGTGTACACAGAACTGGAGGAAAACTGTCAGAATGGTGTACAAGTTGAATATGTTTGGCAGTGGTCTCTCTTTGGACAGTGTTTTCAGTGGCTGTGGAGAGATTTGTTCAGTTTTAAGGATGATAAGCTTACATAGTATATTAAATATACATGTAGATTGTGGAGAAGATGTCAAGTCTAATGGTGGAAAATGTATTTTAAATTTGGGCATAATGGGACTATATTATTTTTTAAAATTCTTGTTGTTGAATGGAAATAATTTGAATTTTTTAACATGATTGATTGGACAAGAAATGTTCATTATTTTAAGTCAGAAGTTTAGTTCTTCACCGGCAAAGTAATAGAGGTGTGCAATAAATAATAAGGTAAAAGTAAGACATTCACAGCAGACAGGACAGAAACCAACTGGGCAAGAAATTCTCTGGAAGTGATTGAGATGGACCGGCCATACGCTAAGAAAATCAGCCTGCAATGCAACAAGGCAAGTCATGAAATAGAGAACCCTAGAAAAGCAAAAAAAGAGGTAATCCTAGAAACACTTTGCACTGAGAATTGAGGCAGACATTAAGAAAATTGGCCATGACTGGGAAGAACCTGGAGAGGCTGGCACAGTATAAGGATGAATGGAGGACTCTTGTAGGTGAAATAAGACCCTGGAGGAATAGCAGAAGTAGTCGATGATCAGTGGATGGCCTTAGTGAATGAGAAGGTTCAACAACAACAGTAGGACATCATTCCCCTCTAACTAACATGTCAGCTACCTAAAACCAAGTACACCTCCATGTCAATTTGTAAGAACCCCTGCAGCTCCCAGTAAGTTGTTATCCTCACCTTAGACCTGGATATAAACAAGAAACAGCCAGCCAGCAACAAGCCCTGCATGGTGGCCTGACCATCACTGAACTTGATGCCATCCAGGTACAGAACACTCTGACTGTAGGCCAAGACTAAGGCATTCAGGGCCAGGATTTTGAACATCTGCAGTGTTGTGACTAGTGTGCAGCGGCCTTGCTTTATTATATTACAAACTGTTGAGGGAAAAATAGTGAACACAAATTTGTTGAGCACATTTTGGTATATAAATAACCATCTTTCAAATACTTAAATATGTTCTGTTATTTTTTTCTATTATAAATATTTCTGTAATTTCCCAACAGTTACAGAATTTTTATCTGTAGCAGACCTTCAGAGAAATTATTATCTTTATCCTTTTTAAATCCTTAAAATTAACTTGTGATGTCTGAGCCCGTGCGACCGACCGACTGTGTGTGCAACCTTGCTGAAAAAACTTTGGATCGATTTTTAACCAACTTTCTAGTAAGCTAGCAAGATGAAATTTTGCAGGCCAATGATAAAAATGATGTATCAAAATTTCAAATCGATCAAATGGAAAGTAATTGAATTATTGAATTTTAAAATTATTTTATTTATCTCTTTATATCAAGTTAATTTTTTGAGATAGTGTTGTGATGCGTAATATGTTCAACAACCTTTCATGTCACGCAATGAGGTGCGCATTATATTGACAATACTTTTTAAAAATATATTCACGATCAGTGCGCATTATATTAAAAATAATTTACGAGACAAAACTAGAATTTTGTATTTTCGGATTGCTTTGCCCTGCGTATTATAATGAACATCCTCATAGCTATGTCTCGTATATAAAGGATTTAGAGTCAAAAACTTGGTTTTTTACGTTTCTTTTAAATTAAATATTAGATCCTTATCAGATAATACCTGGCCAAATTTGAATATAACTTACCACTCATTACTGTTGAGAGTTTTGATGTGAATGGTGATGCTATACTGGCATCTCCCAACTTGATCACTTGAGCCTTCTCTTCTTCCTCCATCTCTTTGAGCAAAGCTTGAAGTTTTTTCTACATATAGGAACATATAAACATAAATGATTTAAACAAAACATTTAAGAATTTTTTACTAAGTTTTAAATCAGTATCTGAAATTTCCCTTTAGCCTGAAAAGCAAAACTGACATTTTTTTTTCATTCACGTGGTTAATCATGATGCAGCATCTAACAAAAACAGATTCGATTTAATAAATTTTAAAAATTACTTTTCTGACTCAAGAGTGTTTATTTTTGAACGGCCAAAATTATTGACTCTACCTGTTGAGGAGGTACATTGTCTCCCCTGTTTACAGCCCTTTGCTTGGCGACTCTACTCATGGGTCGACCAGCAAGAGCCCGTTGACTGGGGCCAGCAACAGATTGTTTATCCACGGAGCTCCCTACATCTCCATCCTACATCATATCAATTTACAATAAGAACATTCATTAAATAGTTCTTAGAGCTACTTTGAAAAATTGCATGTGACCCTTTGACAAAGCGTAACTTTACACTTTCATAAGTTATGACAATGGTTTCAACACAAAAACAGATCATTATGTCAATGTTGGATTAATGACTAAAATAACATAAAATCAAAGAAAAATTTTTTGAATTTAAAAAAAATGGTTAAGTCTTATCTTCAGAAACAAACCCAAAAAAAAAAGGAAATTACATTTAAAAATAAGAGCTTACCTGTATAACTTCTTCTCTCTTTTTCTTTTCAGGAAGCTTTTCTGGAGCATTAGCAAGGAGGGCAACCCCTGAGAACAAATAGATGTGTTAAACTAAATATTCTTTTTATTTGGTAAATTTATGCTAATAAATGTTACTAGTTTACGAACTGATCAAACCTGAAACTTAAGTAGATCATAAAATAAGCATAGACCTAACTAAACAAGTCATTCATTCTTTTTACCCATCTTTCAGTAAATAAGAACAACATTGAACTTTTTAGTTCTACAAATTAAAAGAAAATACTCTTGAGATACAGTGGTGTACCCACGAGGATCAACACTAAACTCTAATCATTAAGTTGACTCACCAACATCAGCATGTTTTAAAGCCCCTACATCGTTTGTACCATCTCCACACATTAGTGTGACATAACCCAGGGACTTCAATGTCGTGATGATTTGCTCCTGTAACAGTTAATGCTTGGCAGTAGAATATCACGTCCAAACAAAAAACTTCAATTAAGAAAATCACAAATTTGGTTCCAAGGCTGACAATCAGCTGCTACTAAATAAGCATTTAAATAACTAGTAATGGTATTGTTAAGTTCATATTTAATTTATCCTGAAGACTGAAGACATAATTTTTTTATAGTAGCTTTCACATTTGCTGAATTATTAAACACTGAAAAAAATAAATGAGGAATATCTTGTCTATTTTAAATGAAATGTGTTCAAGAATTTAGGGAACCCAGTGGAAGAACTTGAGTCAATGGTGATACAAAAGCTTGATGTTTTCATTTCATCTTACTTTTATTTTACCTTTTGTTTAGGAGCTACTCTGGCAAAAACTTTAGTGTTGGCAAGGAGCAGGTGAAAGTATTTCTTGTTATCTGCTTGTAGATATGTCAGAGCCTGTCATTTAAAACAATACAGATCGCATTATATTTTACTTTTATTTCTAGAATAATATTCTAGGAGCATAAAAATAACCATCATAATAAAATATAATAGTAAAAAAAAAGTCTGACCAAAAGAAGTGCACAACAAATGCTACAGCAATAGATTCACAAAACATTGCTATTTCCCAAATTTTCTTTTGATATAAATCCTTGTTAAATACATGTTTGATGTTAAACATACAAAATATAAATTATTCATAAATGCAGCATTAATTATACCAAATTTTTTTTTAATGAATATTGAAAATAAATAAAATGAAGCATATTTTCATAAATTATAATTACTTAAATTTTTTATTTTTTAAAAAGCTAATCTAGAAAGAGTTACTACATTAGAACCAAAGAGCCAGCCTGAATGAGAAAATTTTTCATTTCTTTTATTAACTCAATCACATACTATAACTGTTATCCCAACTCACAGATGAGACAAGGAAATTCACAGTTAAAATAGTTGTCTCCTTACCTCACCAGTTAGACACAGGTCATAGGCGTTAAGCAGGTCTTTCTTCACATTGTTTGGCTTAGCTTTAATGATGGTCTTGTCATCAATAGACTGCCAATGCCATTCGTCAGCTTTAAAATATTTTTTTTTAAATTCTAATGTTAATGTCTTTACTTGATAGTATAGATACAAGATAATAGTGACTCAACGGAGATGTTAATTTTTCTGTTTTAGACAGACAAATTAAAATATCAAGATTTCTAAGACCCGAGATGCAATACTAAAAAATTAAAAAAACTGTGATATCATCATCATAATAACATAGTAGCCTTAAAGTTAAAGGAATGGAGGAAAGTTAAGAATTTTAATTAATCCACTGCTCTATTTTAAAAGTCAACTAACAAAGTATCATGTGAATAGTTTTAAGGTGAGTCTCAGAGCTAGTTCTATATGATTAATGTTAACTGGTAAATTTGCTCTTCCTATGCATTAGCAATTTTATTTCAGAGGTGACACTTTTTTTCATGTTGACATTTTTGGCAAGAAAAGAAGTTAGAGAAGACTATACAAAAAATTAGAGGAGCAGTGATGCTACATAAAAAAAAATAGTAAGAAATAAAAGCCAAGAAAAAGATAAACTCTAAACTTGTTGAAAAGTGTGTGATCATGTGCCTCCTTCCCCAGTAATAAGGATAATATACAAACTAAGATATGTATAGTGCATTTGGTTGTGTATTGTGTATTGTGATGATGTGCAAAATTTAAAAAAATTTATCCCAAACAAATGATTTCTGAAAATACCAAAGTATTGGTGCAACACACATCTACCCATGTCATAAGGCAAGCCCAGCCTAATGCCAAAGAATAAATTACCAAACTCATTTGGAGGCTGTAAAATTACAGTTGTCTCTTTTCTGGTCATCTTCAGCTCTTTAGCCACATGGCAAGCAGTCAGTGGGTTGTCTCCTGTGATCATGGCAATCTGCAAAGATAGATACCAATATTTTTATCTGTCCTGGCTTACGCTCTAGAACGGCAACCTAGTAAATATCAGAGATTCATCAACTTTTCTACCAAATGTTTAGCCCATTCCTATAGTTCCTACAAGGTTAATTAATTTGCGTGAGGGTAATAAAGCATTTGGCAGCCTAAGCTAGTGTGGTCAGGTTGGGCCAACTTGAAAATTAATTTTATAAACTAGTAAAAGAACTCACGTGATGAGTAGAGTTGATAATTTCTTTAATAGCAGCCTTAGAATCAGACTTGAGTGGGCATGAGATAGTGACAAAACCAGCAAACTCTAAATCTGCCTCTATTTGATCTCGGGTGACGTCTCGGACCTTTTAGAATAGGGTCATGGTATTTCTTCTTAGACACTGGTGTGCAAAAATGTTCAGGAAATAGTGAATTCTGAATTTCAATCTAACTGCATACTTGCTTATATTTTTTAAAAATTCCTCTTCCTTTTAAAAAATCTTTGAACAAGAAAACTAATTGACATTTTTATTAACAAATAAAGTTTCAATTACAAATATAAGGATTTGTCGTGACATATTTCAAACCTGTTGATGAGACATCGTTCCGAGTTTTTTGTGACCAAGGGCCAAAACTCTTGCACCTCTCCTAGCCATCTTGAGGTAAACCTCATCATAATATGCAGGAAGTGAGCTAAACTATTTTTTTAAAAAACGATTTTACAAAACAATTTTATTTTTCTGATTTTATCATTTCATTTAAAGTAGTTATTTTTAAGAACTAACCATCACAATATTATTTAAATCTTAATTATTCAACTAAAAGAGATAAAATAATTTTTTTTAGTTTTTTAAGGGAAGGATCCTCGTTGACAGTCAAATATCGTCCCAAATAATCATATTTCACTAACATACAAACGAGGAGAAGAAATACAAACAGTAATCATTTACATTGCATCCTTAAAAATTAAAATATTTAACTTCTTTTTATTCAGGATATAAATGGAGATTGAGTCTTAAGGGGGTCAACTACCCTAAATTAAATTTTCTAAAGTATTAACATTTTAACATGTTTAATGTTTTTATATGATGTATATGGACTTAAATAAACCTCATTAGGGGTAAAAATTAAATAATTTCCTAAAAATTCACTCCAGCGGAGCAAAAAGGGGGGTCCAGGATGAAAAATCATGGTGCAGGAGGAAGCATTTTATATAAAAGTTACATCAGGTACTGGCCTGACCTTTTGTTTTCAAATAGCCATAAGAGTGTCAAATAGAATTACAGAGAGACTTGAGCTAAAAAGAAAGAACTTTTTTTTTTGCAAACTTTTTTTGCGACCTACTTGTTTTTCTCCGCAATTGTTTAGCATTTTCATTGAAATGTGAACTTTGATAATTTTTTTTTTCCCTCCTGATCATTTTGAATCCAAATGGCTGTCATTCTGTTTTAAGACCATATTTAAACAAGTATTCCAAATTTTAAAGCATTTGACCACAGACTTTTTGAGAAAAATGAAAACTAAAATTCCATATCCATTAAAAATGTTTATTTTGAGAAAAGTAAAAAATAAACATTTATGTGAAGAAACTAAAAACTTTTGCATAATATAGACAAGAATAGTTAATCTTATCCAATACAAAAACCAATTAGCTTGTAAATAATCATAAAATTCAAGTCAAATAATAAATAATTAATTAATTTTAAGAAATTTACATCCACCTCCCACCCCAAAAAAAAAAAAAAAAAAAAAAAAAAAAAATCGCAAATTTTTTTTATCTTTTTTTTTTTTTTTGTAATTGAAACCACAAATTTAGCTATGACAAAGAAATATTTTAAAACATTAAATAGTATACTAAATCAAAAAGTAAAATATAAAAAATATTTGAGACAAATAAATTAGAAATCAGCACTTCCAGGCTCTCTGGATTTCTTCTTTTCCGCTGCTGTTCATCGCATTTGCGTTAGGTTGTAAACAAAGTTGTTTTTTGTAATATTATTTATACATGTTTGATGTGTGTTTCCTGAAGCATGACTGGCACATTCATAAGTTTAGAAAACTTCTTCAGACCTGCATAGCTCATACCAGTAGCAAAAGTAGCAGTTACAGAATGTCTGCTCAGTTAGATTTTGGAGTGATAAAAGTCTCTTCTTTTACCTCTTGGTAGGTTGTGCAAAAATCCCTGCAAGCACCAAGTAGCACACTGGAAACCAATAAATAAAATGTCTGCAATGTATCATTTGAGACATAGGTGGTTGGCAACGATCAGTGGCTTGGACTGTAGTTGTTAGTGATGTTAGACGTTAGCAAAGAAATAATGCGAACGCTTTGCTGCAGATGATGTCTGTTGACAGTGTGGGGTGGTCTGGTTATCTTCTACCAGTAGAGTGGTTGTGACAAAGGATTGGATAAGAGGTCACATTTCTTCAGCATTGCTGCTCTTCCTAAAGCTGTCTGTTGCTTTCTCATCAGCTTTGACCGTGGTGGAGAAGTTTTCATAGTCGACGTAGTAAAGTCCTTAGCGGCAGGCATGTTGATGATGACACTAAACCAAAGGGATAGATAAATAATTT
>MUZC01004054.1:71881-127170 GCA_002072015.1 Radix auricularia | reverse complement strand
ACAAAGTTACAAAACCTACAACAGACTATAATATAACTATAATACTTTACTTCGTGGCTACTAATTTGGTTTGTAATACTACTTATTGTATATTATAATCATAATTAAATTTACTTTTATTTAAAATACATGTACAATCAATGTAGTAGTATTGCGCTTTCACCTTGTTTTACTGACTCGGTAAACTGAATGTGACAACGCCACGCGCTAAACTTAGCCGTAACCACTTTGTCGATGTTTTGCTTATTTGAGTACTAATTTATTACTAATGGAGTAAACATGTTAACAAAAGCTATCATAACGAATCTTATACAAATTATACTTACCTTAAATAATGAAATCTATCGGATAATCAACTATTGGTAAGGCAATATGTAAAACTGTCGAGAATTAGGCAAGGCGTTCCTTCTCTTTGTTTACTCGTAGTGAAGGCAAAATGGCGGACGCCAACCAATCAAAACGCGGAAAATAGGTCAGATGTACCATTCAACCAATCACCTATATTTGTGTACACGTCATACACAATGGATTTACTAAAATAGTTATTTTTAGAAAACCGTGTCATCGGAATGGCATTCATCTCGTAATGTTTAGCTTTCGAACGATACCAAACTTGATAGAATTGAGCCAAGGGTTTCCGTACAAACGAGTGTTGAAAATTAGCTATTTTCGGATAAAATGTAAACAAAACATAGACCCCCACCCTCTTCAAACTACATTTATAGCGTTAAAATTGTATTTAACTCTTAAAGTCGCAAAGCGTCGTAATGCGTCTCTTCCCGTTATCCCTAAAGTGTCGTAATGCGTCCCTAGAAACAAATCTCGTTAGAAATGAGATCTCGGAAAGTAAAAACTCTTCAATGCTTGAAAAACGATGTATTCGACTTCCGGCAATGGCGGCCGTTGCCGGCTCTAGTGTTATCGCTCGATTCGCGATGTTTTTTGGTAGTTTTAACTGGGTTTTTTTCGAAGATACGTTCCCGTTATACTTTATTACTAAAATAATAGTACTAAACTACAGGTAAATATTGTTTCAAACTCAGTACGGTCTTTTGGATGCGTAAAATAACCATTCTTAGCCTTAAAAATGAAGTCAGTATGACAATAATATTATAAATGGATTTTACGCAAATTTTTAAATTTCATAACCGGTTGATCGTAATACGGGAAATCCTTACGGGACTGAGGCGGAAGTTTATTGAAAACCTTCTGGGGCTTTAAGAGTTAATATTAATTTTAATTTTACAAAATGATAATAGAGATATTAATCTAACAGAAAATAATATTTTTGAAATTTTGATATTTTTTCAAAATATCGACTTTTTGTGACCCGTGGATCCCCTTAAAGGAGACAACCCTTTCCATTGTTTTCACACTATAGATCCTAATTACAATTTTGATTAAATATAAAACTCTTTTAAAAAGTTTGTTTCTGTCAACATCATTAAGTAAAGAAACAAATATATTTTAACAAGAACCAGAACACTAAATCCAAAACTACAGGCATGTTATTCACCATAGATTTCAGGGTCTCTGGTGCACCTTTGACAGCTGCACTGTACTGCACTTCTGTGCTCCCTGGCGGTGTGTGCCCAACAATGACAGACATTCTTTTCAATGAGCTCTGGAAGTGAAATCTGTGGTATATCTTTAGTCCATGTGTTTTCTTTTTTTGTGGGACAACAGTCTCTCCTAAATAACATTTTTTTTTTAAATAATAAAATACAGAACAGCATCAAATAAATAATTTTTTAAGTGATTTATTTTGTATTGAATAGTTAAAGACCCATGTAACCTAGTAAATAAATACTTATCTTCAAAATAAGATTAAATTCACTTTAATTTATAAAATACACAACATTTTTGTAATATCTGGTATACTTTTTATATTTAGATATTTGCTTAAATATATAAAGGTGTTTGACTTGTTTTGGATCTGGTAATTAAGTAGTAAATAGTTGATTTTTCTTAGAAATTACAGAAAGAAATCAATTAAAAAATGTTGGCCAAAATTTGTTTATATACAAAATTATGAAATAAACCAAACCAACCTTTTGTGAGTGTCCATTCCACAGCTTTTAGAGTGGCCTTCTCAAGAGGATCCCCAACCAGCTCTTCATCAAGCTGCACTAAAGAATGGCAGGTTGCTAAAACCTGCATTGTTTCTAGAGGAGCATCATGGGCAGCAATAACCTCAGACCCACTGGAAAATGAAATAAAATTATTTATAACGTTAAGTTAAATCTTAAACATTTGAATACTCAAACAAAACATTGAGCATTTATACAATTATTTTTAAATTTAAAGTTTAAACTGGCAAGACAAAGAGTGTATTTGAAATTGTAAATAATTATTTAAATTTTATTTTAAAGAAAAAAAATTTGAATGACAGATGTCAGTGTTAAGCGATAAAAATATCAATAACTAAATTTTTTCAAGAGAGTATCCATAAATAATCACTTTTCAGAGGCTCAAGTAAATGTAAATTTCTTTAGCTAATAACTTACGTTAGCCCAGTAACTCCTTCTACTACAAGGTTATCACTGGTCAAAGTTCCTGTTTTATCAAAACAGCAGATGTCAATCTTTCCAGCAAAAGGTATTCTAAATGGTTCTGTGCAATACACATCTGAGTGGAAAATCAAAATAAAATTACATATTATTTCAAGCCAGACACATATTATTGCCAATATTAAAATTTATATTTTTTGTATTGCTCTATTCTAAAATTTAAATTATTTTTAAAATATTTTTCTCCCTTCAAGAAGGACTTTTTCATTCAAAACCCTGTAATCTGTGTTTTTCAAGGAACTTACACAACTTGGTAAGGGCTAACAATGATGTGTTTACTGCCAAGGACAACTCAATAGGTAGTTCAGGGGGAACAACTGATGTGAGGATTAGTGTGCATTCTAAAAAGAGCTTGTATCTATTCCTTGTTGGATCTTCAGTACCTGCAATCAGACAATTATTTATCAATGCTGTACAAAAAGTATAAATAGCAGAGATTTCTGTAAATAGACCTATCCAAGCATAAGTCCATGGGGTTGTATACGGAAAGTGTTTTCATGGGATTATATTAGGTTAAAAAATTATTAAACCCGCATACCAAAACTTTTTGTGAATTGTCATTAAGTATTAAGTATTTTAAAATTAAATTTAGATGTTTTTTAAAAATATTATTTTCACTAAACATAAAATTTCAAAAAATAAACCTAAAACCGCAATTACATTATTTTCAGAATATTTTTTTAGTAAATTATTGTTTTTTAAATGTCCACATGCATTTCTCTTTCCATATACAGTCGAAACCGCTTAAGTCGACGGCATTGGGGTATGGAAAATGGCATCGACATAACCGATGATCGAGTTAAAGCGAAAACCAATATGGCGGCAAAATATTAACATGCGCTTGAAATTTCTTTATGTACGTGTTGTGCGTTCATTAGTGATGGGACGATTAATCAGAATCGTATCGGAATATTGGGACCCTATTTCTTCACTCTTTCTTAAGGTTGTTAAGACCGTTCGTTTTTAAAGACCATTTAAGTTTAGATATAACGCCGTTTTGCGGTGATTCCCAGATTGAGCGATACTGTGCCTTCGAAGCCACTTGCTTGATTTTCCTTACAAGCTACACAAATAAGTAACCTACACATCCCCTCATTGTCCCCGCACCATTCTCTTCCTAATCATCTTCTTTGGGTCCGTCCCCTCAGCTCAGAATGGTCTATCGTGACCTATATATGACTCATGACAAAGCGAACTCTTCTCTATATAAACGTACACAAATAAATTAGGTACTCCTTTTGAACCTTCAACTTTGACATATTTTAATTAATTCTTCTTATGAATAAAACAATGAGAACAAAGCAGTAGTACAGTACATGTAAAAGTCAAAATGAGGTTGAAGGATGAATGGTTGCCAATGACAACAAGTCTGCACACGGTACATTTTATTATTCCATACGATCCCCTCAGTTTACAATGGACTTAGAATTCCTTCGGTAACTTGATGCTAATAGGACTAACCAACAACAATGGTGTGGGAGATTGAGAGTGGGGGTGGGTAAACTGTCTGTAGTCTGTTATATTATATATTGTAAAATCTGGGGAGCCTTGTTTACAGTAAGCAGCCTATGATTTTGGTATCATCCCATCACTAGCGTTCGTTTTTAAAGACCGTTTAAGTTTAAATATAACGCCGTTTTGCGGTGATTCCCAGATTGAGCGATACTGTGCCTTCGAAGCCACTTGCTTGAATTTCAAAAGCCGGCGATTGCCATAGTACTAGAAGCAACACAGCGCTGAGAGCAAAACGCAAGTGGGCTGTGACGTCACCAGCAGACCCTGGTGAGGCAGAAACTTCCCTTGGTTATAAAAAAATCATAGCAAACATTTTCAAAAGCTGGCGATTGGTCATGGGGATCAAGGTAACCAATGTTAAGTGGCAAATTTGACCCTTTTTTGTCCTCGTGTTATGAGGTTTCATCGACTTAAAAAAAATCGAATTAAACAACGAGAAAATGCTAAGACAAAGAGAGAATTTGGCGGTTCCAATAAAAAACGTCGACATAATAGGGTGGTCGAGCTAACCAAGCTCGAGGTAAGTGGGTTCGACTGTAATTGCCAATGGGCCTTTAATTGGTACCAATATTTCAATCATGTAACATCAATTTTCCATTTTGAAGCCCAGGGCCAATTTACGTAAATCTTCTGAAATAATTTGTTGTTGAAGTTTTATGAAATAAATAGATAACTTTTGTTTACTTTTAATAAGAATTTTTGTTTTAAAAAAACAATAAAACTTAAATTGAAAATTACCAATTGCATGCTTTGGTTATCAGTTTAAGCCTTGGCTGGGAAATCGCATTGATTAACTATAAATTTATGCTATGACAAATAACTCCCAGTAGATTTACTGCATTACAACTTCTATTTAACAATGTAAATTTACTTCTAATTTACTTTACAGGCAATGTAAGGCAAGCTACACATTACTTACCCTTGATCCATACATAGGAGGCAGCTATGATGGCAAACACCAAAAGGAACATAATAAAGAAAAATGTCTCCAGGTTGTTGGCAGTAACCCGTTTAACACCAAAGAGAATGGTGCGAAGCAGCTTGCCTTGGGAAGTATTGAAACTATGACGCAGCACATAAGCTATACAGCCATTGTCACTTGCTGAATAAATTTTTAAAAAGAATATTTTGGAATAACAAGTTTTTATTTCGAAATATGATAATAATGAAAAGTTGTTGAAGTTATAAAAATTTGAAATTTTAAAAGCACCTTTCAGTATATGCTCATTTATTGAAGCTTATTGATGATTGTTGATGACAAATAGTTTTTTCTAGTTAAATTTTATAGAAAAATAATTTAAGTTTTAAATCAAAGATTTTTTTTAAAAAATACCTTTCAATCCAGGGCCTGATTTACTAGGGGGAGTGTGTTGAACTACTTTGGTGCCCCCAAACAACACATGGAGCTTTCCATCTTGCTCTAAGTTAAGATAGTGATTTGATTCTAGATTTTCAACAGGCTCCTGAAAACAAAAAAGGATATATTTTTTTTAATGTTTTACTTTTGTGTATTCAATAAACTCAAAATAACAATCAACCCTAAAAATTTAGTTATTGATAAAAATAATGTTGAAAGAATGCTGAAAGCTTACCTTCATAACAGGAACAGATTCTCCAGTCAGCATGGATTCATCAACAATACAGGGTCCACGCAGAAGTAACATGTCACATGGTACAATTTTTTCTTCTTGTGACCGAACTGTCAAGAAAAACAAAAATAGCAATGTAAAATATTTAAAACAAAATAGATCTAAAATTAGTACACTAAAAATTATCAGATTTTTTAATCACTGAGTGTCTGAATAAACATATTTACCATGTCTGCAAGGAAATAGTATAAGGAGTTACCTATGGATACAATATCTCCAGGAAGTAATTCATCAGTCATTATTTTGATCCACTTCCTATTCCTGTACACCTGGAAAAATAACTTTTAAAGATCATTTAACTGATAACTGTTTTATTTATCTCATGTTTTTTTAGCAATCCATTATTTCTACAGCTTACTTCAAGTTATTTTTAATGATGGTAAAAATTAGTTAGTTTAATTTAATTACATGCAAAACAAAATTATAGTTTTTACCTGTATAAGATAAGGCTTGTTTCCCATCTTTCTAATTTCAGCCATGTTGCGCAACTGTTGTTGGACAAGTGTAGCCTCAAAAGCAATAAGCATGAAGAGGGTAAACACTGAGTAGTACCAGTACTCATCTAGGCACCATAATCCTACACAAAATACCTGGTATGTGGAATAGTAGGTTAGGGAAATAATTATTCAAAAATAGATATTGTTGATGGAACAAGTTTTTATTTGAACTTTTTCAACATGTCACTTCAAGTCACACATTTCAGTCATTATGATGTTCAGGTCTTTATTGGCATTATTAGTACTAACAGCACTATTTAAAGGAAAAGTAGCAACTTCTTAAATTTTATTATCGATTTGATTGATTTTTTAAAATAAAAAATAATGCATACAGATATTTATGTTTTTAAAATCAGCTCATCATATCTGTTTAATCTAATTTTAATAACATATTTCTTAAAAAACAATTTTAGAATGACTTAATCTTACTTGAAACACAAAGAATGGGGCAGTGGCTCTCTCCCTAAAGAGTTCCATGAATTTCGGAATGTCCATAACCATGCTGAAATTAAATCATCACATGATAAGACTTTTATGAGTTTTTAATAAAGCTTTCTTAACTACAACTGAGTAAATTATCATTAAACACATAATTCTGTACATTTCCAGTTCTAGACTCCACAATACACTTGGGCTCTATGCAACATGTAGGTGCAGAAAATTTAGGAAAGTCTAAAGATAAGATTGTTAAGACCACTTGTTTTTGAGGACCGGTTAACAGTTTAAAAAAAAGACTGGTTAACTGTTGGTCCCAATTTTTTATATGTTTTGTGCACCAACATGAGAGAGCATCGCATTTTCTCCCTGCGTCCCTTGATTTGACATCCAAGCGCCTGTTATGTACTGACACTAGTGTTCACATTTGCTGCGCTACTGTCAAAACAGCAAATTTTAAAAAATTAATTAAAATTTTTTTTAAATCGTTCCAACAAAGATGTAAACCGTTATGATTTATATTTAATTTTATGTATTAAAAGTATTAAAATGGCATGTTATCAAATATTGTCAAGTCAGCTCGTTTTATTTTCTGGTCCATATTTTTCCTTAATTTTTTCAGAACCAACAAAGAGTGTGATCATTTTTTTGCCTAGTGCGGTCTGATGGTGACTTCATAGAATATGTGACATCACCGTCTGCTTGTGTTCAGCTCTAATGCACTGTGCTCCTTTTCCAACGCAAACAAAATAAATTTTTAGAAAACATCAAATTTTATATCCATATGCTAATTTTAAGTCAAATGGCTTTGAAAACTGTCAATATAAGACCAAAATCGAATTTAAGGACCGGTTAATAGTAAATACTCTGTTAGTAGTACTGTCAGGCGTATCTTTCCTTTTGTAATATAAATAGTAACACTTGAGGCTTCAAGCGTTGTTCAATTTTTGACATCATGGCCCTGCAGTGTGTTACAGTGTTAATGTTAGCGCTTGTACAATGCTTTGTCAACAAGCGAATTTTTAAAAAAATAGTTCACTAGTCAAACTCCACTAACAGTGATGACATGTAATTTTACATTATTTATATGCTGGGATATTAAGAAAATGCTTTGATGTCATGGTCACTCGAGTAATGGCTCTGGTATTCTACCATAACACAACAAAAAATTAACTCCAGCGACTGTTAAACGTTAACAACCTTAGTCCTAACTTTCTTAACATAACTGCACTTTCAATAATACCTGAAACTTTGTGGAATAGAACATTTCACCTCACCAGCTATCAGCGCAATAAAATGTAGTGGGCCTAAACATAATTCAATGATTAAATTAGTCAAGAGTGATTAAGACTGCCAAAATAAAAGGAAAAATGAAAACTTTAACTTACGAATTCTTTCCAAACTTCTTTTCAGCAGCAGTGACTTCTTCATCCTCTTGATAACCCTTACATTCCATGTAAAAGCCCACTGACTGATCAATAGGAAAAGAAAGAGGAACGAATCGCTTGTGCTCTTCTGCATCATATGAGTACTTTGTCTTTTGAAACATGAACCATAAGAGGTCATCTCCTTCAGCCTGTAGAGATAGAGGTATGTTAAAATTTTCATGAGATAATATGAATTATTTGTATGAAATATTTAGTAACACTACAAAGCCATAATGATCAGATTAATGATAATGGGCCCTTAAGAAATAGAAGAAGAAATGATACGAGGATCTCACCTGTTTATGATGAAGTTTGACAAGCTCTGTAGAACCATTGTTAGGGGTAGGAACTACTTTAACCCATTGGGCTTTGAAAGGATCAGATATCTAGAGATACAAGATAAAACATTACATGGCTAATTACAAATATAAATTAAGTATCCTCCAATCTCATTATATAAAGTAGTCTGATAAAATAAAGCTCTAAACAAATCTAAGTACGATGTTGATGTATTGAAACCTTATGGGTAAGACAATGATCAAATTGTGAAATAAGAGAAGTACTTAAGTGGAAAATGATTAGAAATTTGGTAGTTACTACAGTCACATTATTTTTAATGTGGTGTATAGCTGAAATATAGGGGTCTACCAATATCAAGATTTCGGCTATATTGGTATCAGTAGCATGTATAGGTCCTGATATTAATGTCACCGATCTTTCATAATCAGCGACATTTTAACAAAAAAATTCAGAAAAAAAAATCATTTAGATTAGTAAATTTCTCAACAAATTTACGTTTAAAGCCACAAAGCGCCTTGTCTCTAATACCAAAGTCCGGCTTGATATCACTCACTTTAGTAATGAAATGTTAGAAAATAGAAATTCTTCATTTAGTCAGAGAAGCTTTAGTCAAATTCCGGAAATGGCGTCAGTTGCCTTCGCTAGTGTTATCGCTCAATTCGCAAAGTTTTGTGATATTTTTACAGCTTTTTTTTTTTTTTGTGGATGTGATTTTGCTATACATTTTTTTTGTGTAAAAATATTACTAAACTACAAGTACAAATAGTATTAAAATCAAGACAGTCTTTTGGATACCTAAAATAACATTTCTTATACTAAAAGATGAAGTCAGTATGACAATTATATAAATACATTTTACACAATTTTTTTAATTTCATAACCAGTTGGTCGCAATAAACGAGAAATCCTTACGGGACTAAGGTGGAAGTTTACAGAAAACCTTATGGGGCATTAAACGTTAATAAATCATCCCAATACTTGAAAGAACCAAAAGAATCCTAGTATTTATAATTATAATTATTAAAATGATTGTTTTAAATAAATTATGTCAAGTTACTGCTTTTCACTGCAAACACAATTTTAGCATTTGATATTCTGATAAGAGTAGAATTTAATCTTTCAGAAAATTTATAGTTTTCCTATGCTAGTACAAATTGAAAAAATATTGTTGCTGTTTAAATTAGTGATTAGTTTGGATTGGCTGTGGGTTAGATTTATATCTATTTTTTAAAATTAAAACGGGAAAATATATTATATTATTTATACAGCAGCCAAAACTGCCATTTATTTAGTGCACCATTCTCTTTGCTTTTACCGAAAATTCAGTGAGAGTTCCTATTATTATAAATCTGTATGATTAAAGTGTCATTTTCTATATGCCATACTCATAAAATTAGGCCCTGGACGTTACAGCCATACTCAACTCAATACTTTTTTTAACCCAATTCTTCAGCTTTTAACTCTTAATGTGTTAAAGCGCGATAATGAGCGCCTCGCCGCTATTACCAAAGCAAGGTAAAGCGCGCCTCAATAGAACTCTCTTAAGAAACGAAATTACAGAGAAAAGAACTCTTCAGATTCAGTGCATGAAAGAAGATGTATTCGGTTTCCGGCAATGGCGGCTGTTTCCCTCGCTAGTGTTATCGCTCAATTCGCGAAGTTTTTTGTAGTTTTTACTAATTTTTACTGTTTTTTTTTAAAATGTGAATTTGCCATACTTTATTACTAAAATTTAAATAATAGTAGGCCTACTAAGCTACTGAGTGTATATCCGGCATCCTTCCGTCTCGCGAGACGATGGTGCATCACCGTTGGGTTGGGTTGCATTTCCTCGAGTGACTGTGCAGTCCTATCCTTGAGTGACAGTCTTTGCCACAGTTTTTACACACGAGTTCTGTGCTTCCAAATGTTTTGGCCTTTCTCCTAGCTCTTCTGTCTGCAGCCTCCTCCATTCTTCGCTCCTCGGCTACTATCACGCCCTCTTTGACAACTGTGCGCCACGTAGATCGGTCTTCTGCCTTACACTCCCAGTCACTTGTATGTATTTTGGCTGCTTTCATGTCCCTTTGACAGACATCTTTAAATCGCAAGCGTGGGCGACCTGTTTTCCTCTTTCCTGAAGCAAGTTCACCATATAGGAGGTCCTTCGGGATGCGGCCGGGGCTCATTCTTTTGACATGTCCTAGCCACCTCAGGCGTCTTTCACTAAGAATTGAGAACATGCTTTGGGTATTGGCACGCGTTAGTACCTCACTATTAGGTACTTTTTCTTGCCATTTAATACCAAGGATGCGGCGCAAGCATCTCAAATGGAAGCTGTTAAGCTTACGCTCTTGTGATGTATAAGTGGTCCATGTCTCGCTCCCATATAGTAGTGTACTGATGACACAGGCTCGATAGACGCACAGTTTGGTTTTCTCCGTTAGCTTGGTGTTTTGCCAGACCCGCTTATTTAGTTTAGCCATTGTTGCGGCTGCCTTGCCAATTCTGCTGTTTATTTCTTCTTCAATGGACAGTGTATTGGAGACCTTGGATCCCAAGTAGGTGAAGCTGTCCACAACCTCCAAGTTTTCATTATCGATATTTATGGTAGGAGGAGGTCGAGTGTCTTGGGCCATGATGTTTGTCTTTTTCAAGCTGATTTGCAGACCAAATTCTTTGCAGGCATTGGAGAAGCTTGACACGAGTTGTTGCAAACCAGATTCTGTATGTGCTGTTAGTGCCGCATCATCCGCAAATAGTAGCTCTCGAATTAGGACATCCGTCGTTTTGGTCTTGGCTCGGAGGCGGGCAGTGTTGAAAAGTCCTCCATCAGCTCTGGTATGTAACCAGATTCCCTCACTGCTATCCTTGAATGCGTATCGAAGAAGTACAGAGAAGAATATTGCGAAGAGTGTTGGTGCGAGTACACAACCTTGTTTAACTCCGCTGCTGACAGGGAAGGCCTCTGACTTAGCTCCATCGAACTGTACTGTGCCAAGCATATTTTCATGGAACTGTCTGATGATGGCAAGTAGGTGAGGGGGACATCCAATTTTTGCCAGTATTTGGAATAGCCCGTTGCGACTGACTAAGTCGAAGGCTTTTGTAAGGTCCACAAATGCAATGTATAGTGGCATCTGCTGCTCTCTGCATTTTTCCTGGAGCTGTCGTATGGAGAACACCATGTCTATGGTAGACCGACCGGACAGGAAACCACACTGAGATTCTGGATAGACGCGGGATGCTAGGCTTTGTAAACGTTTTAGTATAACGCGGGCAAAGGTCTTTCCTACAATACTAAGGAGTGAAATGCCGCGATAATTATTGCAATCACTCCTATCACCTTTGTTTTTATATAGTGTCACTATATTTGCATCCTTTAGGTCTTGGGGGATGTAGCCCAGTTCCCAGCAGAGGGACAGAATCTCGTGCAATGGTTGGAGTAAAGCTGTCTTGCCACTCTTTAGAACCTCTGGTGGTATTCCATCATTCCCAGGCGCTTTTCCACAAGCTAGACTGTCAATTGCTTTGCTCAGCTCTTCCTGTGTGGGCACGACATCAAGTTCTTCCATGAGTCGCATATCTGGGATGTCATCTAGAGCGGTGCTGGAGACTGTGGTAACTGTTGAATACAATTCCAGATAATGCTCAACCCACCGTTTTAGCTGTGCTGCCTGGTCTTGAATAATTTCTCCATTTTTGGACTTTAGGGGAGCAGCTTTTGACGTCAAGGGGCCCGTTGCCTTTTTGATGTTTTCGTACATGACTTTTGCATTGCCCATGTCTGCAGCTGATTGTATACTGGAACAGAGCTTAAGCCAGTAGGTATTGACACATTTACGTGCAACCTTTTGGGCAAGAGACTTAGCTGTTTTTAAAGCATGCAAATTGTCAGGTGTAGGCTTTTCCTTGTAAGCTACTGAGTAGACTACTGGTAAAAATAGTTTTAAACTGAAGACGGCCTTTTCAATACATAAAAATAACCATTCTTATCCTAAAAGATGAAGTCAGTATGACAATAATTCAATAATAATGTAAATGGATTTTACGCAATTTTTTAAAATTTAAATGTCATAAATAGTTGATTGCAATATCAATTTGGGAAAATCTTACAGACAGCACGGGACTGAGGCGCAGGGTTGCCAGATTGGCATTTTTTCAGGTTGTTTGGCTTCAACAATTTTTTTTGGCCTTTTGTCCTTTTTTGGCTTTTTTTTTTATTTTTACTTAAAATTTTTTTTTTTCCCAGTCCTAGTATACAATGTATTGTCATTACGGTTTAGAATCGTAGTCGGCATCCAAAAAGATGGAAAAGTAATTATGATAGCAATCGAAAGTACAATAGTGAATGGGAGAAGACTTTTGTGTGGTTTAAAAAATTTTCTGATACAACGGAGGAGGTCTACTGTAAAATTTGCCACTGCAACATTATACCAAAGCTTAGTAATATTTCAAGTCACGAAAAGACGGAGAAACATAAGCAAAGGATGCCATCACCTAGCCAGGCTAAACTTACAGTAGTGAAGCCGTCCAGACTAACGGATGATAACGTTAAGTAGACAGAGTTGCAAATAGCTGTAGGCATAACCTGCTATTGCTCAATACGTTCAATAGATCATATGAGTGAAATAATGAAAGCACATGGACAAGGCAGTACAATAGGACAAATAAAGTTACACAGGACAAAATGCGCAAGTCTAATAAATAATATCATCTCACCTGCTCTGAAGAGGGATCTTGTTAATGATTTGAAAAACAAGAAATATGCAATAATAATAGATGAGTCTACAGACAATTCTATTCAAAAGCATTTGTGTATTTTGGTTCGTTTCTGAAGCGATAGATCAAATCAAATAGCTACCTGTTTTCTAAGCCTAATTCCAGTACACGAAGCAACAGGGGAACATTTATTTAATTTGATTAACGAGGAAATTAGAAGTTGTGACCAAAGTCTCACAAATTGTATTGGTTTTGGCATTGGATGGAGCTGCTAACATGATTGGTTGTAATAAATCTGTATGGTCGAGATTATAAAATGTATCTCCTAACTGCCTAAAACTGAAATGTACCTGCCATTCGCTTGCACTGTGTATTCAAAATGCAGTAACCAAGTTGCCATCCAACATTGGATTTTTGTTGTCAGAAATGCCATATTGTTTGCGCAATAGTGAGTTGAGACAAGAAGCATTCCAAACTTTGTTTCGAGTGAGTGATGAATACAGAATCTGTATCTGAGCAAGCTCGAACCGCCCCTCTCCCGTTTGAAAAAACTTCATCAAATAGGTGGCTTGTGCGAGGAAAAATTATGTTCAATATTTTGATGAACTGGTACGAGTTGAAGGCTTTTTTTTTTGGATGTGCTGGGCTAATGCAACAGAAATATGAAACAAATTACAAAGCTCGGTTGGTAAAGGAAATGCTTTCAGACCATACAAATTACCTATACTTTGTATTTGCGACACCGATTGTGCAAGAATTTGAAACATTGAATAGTACATTCCAACAAACAAAAGCTGATCCACATAATTTGTACCAAGAACTATTTCTTCATCACCAAAGTCTCAAGAGTAGACTCTATGATGGCAATGGTCAGAAAAAAAGATATTCATCGTGTGGATTTTGGTGTTGAATTCGTGACAGAGTGTAGATCTGTTATGGAAAACAGTATGGTTTCCCAAAACGAAATAGCAAATGTCAAAGAAAGATGCTTATCTATGTTAGAAGAGGCGCTCGCTCAAGTCACGAGTCGACTTCCTACTGCATTAGACATATTTAAAGGTCTGTCAAACTTTAGCCCCTTGATTATATTAAATCAATTTTCAAGGCCATCTATTTCGGAATTGCCTTTTCTACATCTTGCGGAGGACAACATCAACATCATTGAAGATCAGTAACGCAAAATTGTATTTGTTGACTGGAAAGAAGAACCTATGTTTAAAAAAGATGGGCTACCCGCAGATAGTGAACAGTTTTGGATTGGAATACTCCAACATGCATCTTTCAAAGAACTCGCCACTTTTGCACTGACGTGTCTAACAAATCCAGTTAGCAATTCAGTTGTAGAAAGAATTTTCTCTCTTGTGTCCTACGTATTAAAAAACAAAGCCAGAAATAGAATGCAGCTCAAACTTTTAGACGCTATTGTGAGAGTCAGGGCTGAACTATTACTCACTAATAAATGCTGTAAGGACTTAGTCGCATCAACAATTATGCTTGATGAATTCACAGCTGACAAAGTTTATGATACAGCAAATAGCAGTCTACAAAAAGAGAATGATCTGGAGCTTTTCTTATAAATTTTTTATATGAGTATCATAGTTTATTTATTTAGTGAGTTTAACAGGCGTACAGAAGGTCATTGGCAACTACACATTTCTTAACGTTTTGTTTCTCCTGGTTCAACCGTTAATTTTAATATTTAACTAATTCTCAGCCATTAAGGGTCATCAATAAATGATGTCACGCGATTTTGGTCGATTTTTAACCCCTCCCCCACGTAATGCGTGGTAACAAAAAGTTAGACACCTTTCTAATATGAAATCACAAAGCTTTATCACCCCACCCCCAATTCCATAAAAGAGGTATTTTCTATTTAAAAATGATCATGTTTTAAACGACTTTATTGTCATTTAATTAGGTATATAGTGTAATATTGCTCTCTGGTAGCGTCACACGCGCGAAGCCATGTAGAACGACATTAAATAAATTGTAAACAATCAAATATTTAAGTGGAGCTTTTATTCAGAGTTGTGCATTTTGATGTGACGTTACAATTCTTAAACAACCCCATCCCCTCGTCACAAATGTTACCCCCTCCCGCCCCCTACGTGCGTGACGTTATTTTTATTGACATTTTTCATTTCACATAAGTTTGGCCTTTTTTGGCAGTCAATTTGGCCTTTTACCCAAATTATAATCTGGCAACCCTGCTGATACTCATAGATTTCTTATTCTAACCTTAACTTAAACATTAATTGATAAGTGTGTCTTATGAGTATGAGACTTATGATGATTAAACAATATTAAACACACAAACATATTATCACAACAAAATACTGAATTGGCTCCATTCTTACGTTTGAACACGTCAATGCACACCTGACGTGTACTGACCACAGGCAAAATAATGAAGTCAGAATCTGTAACAGACCGACACCAGCCAAAGCTATTAGACCCCCTTCAAAATAATCATCAATGCCATAAACGGTCGTCCATATATATGCCCACGCAGCATATATAAAGAGAAAGGGGAAAACATATCCGTGTAAAAGGAGAGGTCGAAGATTATAAAATGCTAGACGCTGAATTTCTTCTGTCAAGGGGGCAGCCATATTAACAGAAATGATTAACACACATGAACGTAATTTACGTAAATCAACGCAAATAGTATATTAAATGCCTACTGCAGAGTTTGTTTTTAAATAAATATTTCATTATTATTTTTAATGTTTAAAAATGTAAATCTCAACACGTGTTGAATATTTTAAGCGTAACTAAATTAATATCATAAGCCTTATGAGCGTAACTAAGGGGCACCTAGGGTAGGGTGAGGGCAAGTCAGCGGCGTAGCGCGCGTTTCTGCTGAAATGCCTTGGGCAGATAGGCAGATAGGGGGCATCCATTTCCATAACGTACGCAAGGAGGGGGAGGGTGGAGGGGAATCTTAAATAAACGGCATTTTGTGTATGGATGCGTGGGGAGGGAGGTGGGGTTTCGACTGAATGTGACGTACGCAGAACAAATTTAATTTGCACCTAGTAACGTAAACCGCCCAGGCTGAAAACTACAAACGTCTTTCGAGACCGACTGAGCCAAGACTGATTTGCAATAATGTTTTGTAATTTAATGCGTACTGAATTCTGAACTTAAAATTACTTGGGAAGTCAGGGGCGGATTAAAACTGCACGGGCCCCTGTCTGCAATTCAAACTGGGGCCCTATCCAGCCAGCGTCCCTTTAAACTTTAAATAAAATTATTGCTACCAGGCTACCAGCTAATCAGCTAATATAATACTGTAAGTAAATTGTCCATTTGTTCCTTGCTTATGCTTTGTACTACGGGATCAACCTTCCGAGATTATTCATGAAAAAACTGAATACGAAGTAATAACTGTTAGCCGGCAATCTAAAATTGAGTGTACAAAAGAAAAAAAGTACCCAAAAAAATTTTTTTTTTTTAAAAAAGATGCCACCACTGGGTATAGATCCCTACATCGCTTTGCATCTCAAGCCTACATACTTCCTTGCGATCAGAGAACTAACAATATATTAGTAAATTTTAAAAATGAGAACAATATTCTTCATATTTTTTCTTAGGGAAAGTCCAAAAATCACTTTACGCGAATTTTACCGGTTTTCAACCCTCCTCTCCCTCGTGACACTTCGTCACAAAAACTTAGACCTCCCCTCCCTTTTCCAATATGATTTGAAAAAGCTGTGGACCCCCCCCCCCCTAAAAGCGATATTTTCTATTTGAAAATCAGCATTTCAAATCACTGCACTCTAATATCGTAGCACGCTTCAATCCATTTAATGCGTCATAAAATAAATAGTAAGGTATCGAATATCTAAGAGAAACTTTGGTTTAAAATAGCGTGTTTTGATGTGACGTCACAAATCTTGAACCTTTTCCCCACCCCGTCGTCACACATCGTCACAAATGTGGGGACCCCCTCCTCCCTGGGCGCGGGACGTCATTTATGCACGGCCCCTCATTGAGCCTATAAAATCAGGTTTTTTCGACTACTTAAACTATTGTTTCCGAATAGTGATCAAATAAATAGATAAGATTTTATCAATTTATTAAATTTGAGATATTTTCAGGGATTCATGCAAACATTTGTCAAGCTGTATTATAAGATATAAAAGTTTGGGGGCCCGAAAATCATCGGGGGCCCCTGGCTTTAGCCCGTTCAGCCCCCCTCTTAATCCACCATAGTGGGAAGTAATTAACATTTGATTCAGACCTAACGTTCACACATTACTAATATATATCCGTCCGATTTGTATTTTCATCTCTTGAAATTAGGTGAAGTTTCTCTTTCGCCAACCAGTGTCTCAACCGTTATAAATACACACCGAGAGAAGGCGATTTCACTGCTTGTATTTTTCTATTTAAGTAGATTTTTTTTATATAGTTTTCAAGACAAATACATTTTAATGTTCTTCAATACTTTCAACATGAAAAACACGATATTACACGAATGACGTCATGCGATGAGGGCCAATTTTACCCCCAACCCCCTCGTGCACTTCCTTACAAAAACTCAGACCCGCTAGCATGACGCCACAAAGGGGCCGTCCAAAAATGACGTCACAGTCTTAGAGGGGGGAGGGGGTCCACATTTTGTGACGAAAGGGGCGGGATGTTTAAGAAATGTGACGTCACATTAAAACGTGTAACTTTAAATAAAAGCTGCACTAATATATTTGATTGTTTGCAATTTATTTAATGACGCTTTACGTGGGCTTCACGCGTGTGACGATATCTGAGTGAAGCCTTAAACTAAATACATACTTAACCTAAATGACAAAAACATGATTTAAAACATATAATATGCAAATAAAAAATTGCCTTTATTTGGGGGGGGGGGCTTTTAGCGACATCAAATTGAATTTGAGTGGAAGTGGGTCTAAATTTTTGTGACGACGTGTTACGGGGGTGGGTGAAAATCGGCCATTATCACGTGATGTCATTTATGGAAGGTGTCACAGATGACCAATTTGTCCTTGTAACTTGTGAGTTGTGCACGGTGGTGTGTTTGGTGGTCGCTATTATGTTACTAAAGTTGTTGGTTAGTGGTACGAGAGGGTGCAAAAGTAATTGTTTTTTGTTGACGTCATTAGAATAAGCCTATGTGTAAAAGTTTAGAGAGTTTTTGTGTAGACAGTTGTTGTGGCAAGTTGGGGTGCCATTAAAATTAAAGTTTGTTTTGTTAGCAGTGTCGTTATTTCTTGTGTAATTAGTAATAGGAATTTTATGAATTTTGGAACAAGCGGTCCAGATCCAATTAGTAAGGCGCCAAAGCTTTTACCCCCTTCTTTTAAAAGCCGAATTTTCTAATCGCTGCTTGCAAAGAATTTGGCCTGACCATTAGCATAAAGAAAATCAACATTATGGCACAGGATACTATCTTTCTCCATTGATGACTGCGACCTGGTTGTTGTTAACAGTTTTACATATGTGGGATTGATTATCTCGAGCACCTTCTCAATAGAAGATGAGATACGGGGTAGGATAGGGAAGGCCGCAACTGTAACGGCTAGACTGTACAAAAAAAAAAAAAAAACAGTCCGGTGCAAATTGCCAAAATCACAGCAATGACTAAACTGCAGGTATACCATACCAGGCCTGAGTACTGATCATACTCCTCTATGAATGTGAGCCTTGGACCACTTACACCAGGCACGAAAGAAGGCTCAGCAGCTTCCATCTCATATGCCTGCACCGCACCCTAGACATCAAATGGCAAGAGAAATTCACCAACACGTAGGCCCTGACACAATTGAGTATGTGCTGCGTTCCAGCCTACCCTGGCTTGATCACGTCAAAAATTCAACTTGGTCGCATACAACAAGGTCGTGCCATCATACAGCGAGCTGGCGCCTGGGAAAAGGTCCACTACATTCAGACACACAGACTGAGATAGGCAGAAGAGAGATACATGAAAGCGGTCTACATTGTCACCGAAAACTGAGAAAACCTGACAGAGGATGTGTCCACATGGTGAGCAATTGTGAAGGAAGGCTAAGAGTAAGAGCCGAGGATCAAATCAAGGCTGAAACAGACGAAAAATAGCGAGGACGCCCGGCCCACTGCATTCGTGTGAGTGACATGTAGAAGAGACTGCCACTTGAGGATTGGTCTCATCAGCCACACCAAGAGTTGCAATCGATAAAGATAAATCCATGGTCTATTGCGGACGGAAATAAGCCACACCATAAGGGGCTGTTTTTAGAAAGCTTAGATCTAGCCCTTTAAAATGATATATGGATTAGAGTGAAATGAAAATATTTAAATTTATTGTCAAATTACCTAATTGAAATATAATTTAATGTTATCAGTCATTTAATTTAAGTAACTCAAATAGCTATAGGTTAGTATTAGTATACTCAATGACGATCATGATTATTTTATTATCGTGATTTTAGTGTACTTCCTCCTCTCACAGCGGTATAACTGAAAGGAAGATTTTAAGTAGGCATAACATTCTTATATTAGGCTGGGTAACTTCAAATATAATTAGCATAACGAACTTAAATAAATCTAATGGGATTCAATCGTTAATTCATTTTTATTTTCTGACTGTAAACCAAACTTTTTTTAAAGTCAGTGTCTTTTGAAATGTTTTCTCTCATTTGAAGTATTGAAATCATTATCCATTAGATTAGCTAGTGTAAGAAAATCATATGTTTTCCAAATTTTCATTAACCTTATAAAGTATAGATTTTCAAGGGCCGAAAGTAGGAAAAACATTTCAAAGTGACTGGCAGAATTTCTGAAACCATTCGTGTTTCAGTTTTTATCTGCCCAAGACAATTTTTCTAAACAATGTAGCTGTAAAAATATAAACTGCTTTCATGCCATAACTTCTTGCATACCGATGCGTATCCCATAATCTTTTTAATGCTTTGCCGTTGCATGTAGCTGCAATTTGTATTAAATTTTATATCGCACAAAAAAAAAAAAAAAAAACTGCCGAGTTTGTTTTGGTTGAAGCGGCGTTTAAAACACACATTTTATGAATGCAATATAAAAATTCGACTTTAGCTTAAAATTACAACGTCTACATACTCTATCAAGCATCATAAATCTCAATATGAATCAACAGTAGATACTCTGAAATGACTTTCTGATACAACATGGGCAAGCCGTAAGCATGCAGTTGATGCGGTTGTTCTAGCAACTCTTGAAAATATAAATTCAAGGGAATCAACAGAATATAAAAGAAGTGTTAGAGCAGAAGCTATGGGACTATCTGTTTTGGTATACCATCTGTTTTAATAACAAATATTCTTTCGTTTTTTCTTATGCTATTTGTACAAAAGTTGTTGGATAATAGCATCGTGTTATCAAACTACTAGCAGTGCAAGAACATTGACATTGGATTTGCAAAGCAATGATCGATGATGGAAGAAAAAAGTCTGTTGAAATGAGAAGCGATGAAGCTTTTGAAATTCTGGAACTGAAAGTGTATCTTAAATTATTTATTTATGAAAAGCGTTCCAGACTAGATCTTAAAAGCTAAATATAAAGAAAAGCGAATTGAAAAAAAAAAAGAAAAGTATGGTAGGCGAATTTACTAGAGATGAAAGGGCTGACGATCCAACTATATTTACTTCACTAATTTGGATACATTGAATACACCTTTATTATTGATTCTGCTTGACTTGTTGGATGATTTGGAAAATTTACTAAACTAGTAGGTTAATAATAGTAGGTTAGCATTTACACAATACTCAGCTACTAGTAAAATTTGGCGGCGCCCCCTGAAATTCTCCAGCCCCCTCACGCAGACAAAGCTAAATCCGCCACTTGTCAGCTATATACCTGTTATAGAATTCGGGGAGGCGACCAGTGTAATCTTGTTCCACTCTGTGCTCGAAATGGTCCATGAACAGGCAGTGGCGTCACTAGAGGGTGCGGTGGGGGCGGATTGCCCCGGGTGACACCATCAGGAGGGTGACATCAAGATGTAAAATTCTTTATATTCCCGGGATTTGGCACTCGAAAACTCAGAGTTCTATGTTTTGAGTCATGAGGGGGTGACACCATGAGCTATCGCCCTGGGTGTTACCAACCCTAGTGACGCCTCTGTGACCAAGCACAAGCAAGCAAAGCTGGTCCTATTAGAATTATTGTTCAGCTCGGCTGGTTACATTTTGTCAATTAGACTCGCTCATCACCTGAACCAAATAATGTCAACACACTGGAATTTTTGCGTAGTTGGTCAAAAGATGACATTATTTATAAAGGAGACATTCCAGCGTCATTTCTAATTTTAAAAAAGAACGTTTAATTCTAATAAGTATAAGTATTTTAAGTAAGCAGTGTGTGAAACTACTGTCACTTCATACATTTTAATTTTTGGATTTAACTGACATTAACGATTAATTAATCGTTATTTTTCAAAAGTTAACGATTAAATTAAAATTAATCGTTAATGCAGCTCTACAATAAAGTGATATCGGCTTATTTCGCAATAAGATAAATTAATTTTTAATCGCCTTTTTTGTATTTGACGTCAATATATTTTTTCAACCGCTATGTGCCCAGGCCACAGCCCATACTTTTACTAGCTAAACTGCAGCGGTTTACCCAGGCCGAAAACTTATGGATTTGCTAGGTCTGCTAGGTGCACCGCCGCGGTGTACGCAGTACTATGAAACATTGAAATATTCAAGTATTAATATTTTGTTAAACCGGAAGTGGCACGGTATTCATCTGAATATTTTCTTTTTCTAATCTCCAATTTTGAGTAGTTTATCCCTATTTGCAAGTCATTCTTCTAGCAGCGTACATATTTCAATCAATTAAAAGTAAAATGGCTCAACTTGGTCAACCGTTAGCGGATTATCAAAGGCCTCATCAAGTCCATTTCAGTCCATATGATTTCAATGGAGGGTAAGTTAAGTAGTCGTGCCCAAACAGTCATTGGTCATGGCACTCATTCTCATGGCCATGGGCCATGGACAGTTGAGACAGTGTCAGTGAGACAGTTGTCATTATCATTAAATGATTTAATAAATCATTATCATTAACTTAATAATTATTATTATTAATACTAATACTTAATGATTAATAAGATTAAGTCATTATCATTAAGTTAATGAACCTAATCTAATATTAATACTGATAATACTGTTAATCGCAATGACAAAGGCCAAGGGCCACGGCCAAGGCTTTCAGACGTTTACCTTATACTTTATTATGACTTTGGTCATTAAAATTTTAAAAAATTAATTAATAATTACAAATTAAATAGCTTTTAACTATTTTTAAGTAAATTTTAACACCAAGATTATATTTTTAGGATTTGTAGTTTTAAAGTAATGAATTTTTAAAGTGTGGTTCAAATTGTCCCAGTCCCCAATGCATTTTAGCCCCACATTTTGTGACCTCAATCCCGCTGTTCGCGTCACGCACTTAAGTCTTTGTTTTAATAATGATTTTATTTTCAGGATCAATGCTGAAAATAAAATAATTAGTTCTTAATTTTGTTATTAAAATATTCTTTAATAATAAATCATTTTTCTTTGTATTAGCAGTAAAATTTAGCTTTAAACGAAGTTTTTGTTGTGTTTATAAGCTCCAGTTCACCCGACTATCATTATCATGACCTATATAACAAAATGAACTGTCCTCTATAAAATTGTACAAATAATATTAGGAACTCCTTTTATACCTTCAACTTTGGCTTATGAATAATTAATTTAACCCTAACCAATGGTCAAATGGTTAAAAGGATTTTGCACACGGCCACAACTAATGAATGAAACTATTAAAGACATAGTAGTAGTATGAGTCACAATGAGGTTGAATGAACAGTAATGGTTGCCAGGGACAACTAGTCTGCACACAGTACATTATGGTATTTTATAATATCAACTCTGCAGTGTTTAGCCGTCTAAATTAAGTATATTATTGAATTAATTCCATATTAGAGCATCTTTAAACATCAATTATCATATATTTTATTGTAAATAGGCAAAATAATTGAATATTTAATAAGCGTCAGGGCTTTCCGCCATTGAAAAGGGGGCGGTGTCATTTATATGTAAAGAAGGGTCATGTCACTCAAATTTGAAAATCTAATGACCCTTACGTCCTAGGTCAATGAAATTTGGCACAGACGTAGATCAATAGATGGCGCAGAGGGACTATTAATATGGTTGAGGGACCCCCCTCAAAAAAAAAAAAATTTGAGTTGAAAGGTGCAATATTTTGACCTTTTTATTCCAAGATCCTGGTCGATTGAAAATACAAAAGAAACCTATTAAAATGTAGGCCAATATGTCTACCAACGGTTTAGACCGGAAAAGAAACTCACATTCGTTTTGAAATGACCTCTTTATAAGTTGTTTTACACCCTCCTCTGAAGAATTAAAAACTTGGATCTCCGGCGCCGAATTATTTTTCCGATACAAAGAACGTAGTAGTCTCCCTTGCCATATCAAAGTACCTACTTTATTACTTTATTAGGCTTTACTTTGCCAAATCACCCTGATACTGAAAAGTAGTTTTGACACTTGCATGGCATGACTGACTGACTTTGCTTACTACTACTACTGTCAATGATTATGATCAATGAGCCAGCCAACTGTTACTGACTGAACTGTACATATTAATTTTTTGTCATAATTCTTAAAAGTAAAAAATCAATTATGAATTATCATTAAGATTTTCAGTTCTCTTGTCAACCGCAACCTAGTCCTAGGTTTTCATTAATCACAATTAATCATTAATCATTGAAAATTTCAATTTGAGACACAATGTGGCAATTTTCAATTGGCTCACTTTTTTCCCCAAAATCTGAAAAAAGTGACCCAATTGCCACATTGTCTCATATTCACATTCAAAATCTTTTTAATGTATTAATAATACGCAGTAAACCTTCAAGTAGGTACTTCAATAACTGCTCTGGGCATGTTGAAGAAAATTCAAGCAAAAACTGTGATAGTGATTTTATAGTCGATCCTGCTGCCTGTTCGCTAGTAGGGCTGTCAAAATTGTTGAAAAAAGCTCATAGCTGTTGGAAATGTTGCATTTCCGCCGTTATGACCACTATAGTATCCACGCACCTCATTTCACACAATAGCCATTGACATGCTTCCATCAACAACTATTGTTAACTTTAATACACTACAAACTTTATTCCTGTCGTAAATGTATTTGTTAAACTCAGAAACTAAAACTTAAGTTAACTGAACATTAAAAAAAATGTCAACAACAAGTACTTAACATTCAGTCATGTCATACCGGCCCATTCACAATGTTATTGTCCACTAGGTGGTGATAGTAACTATTTATTTTATTGACTTAAAATTCTGATAACTTTGCATGTTTTATTAAAAATCAGTTTATTTTACTAGTCCTACAACGATAACAAACACAAAAATAATAAGTGGGTCATTCAATGATTCAGCATGCCAACATCTGTGGGCGTGTAGTGGCAGTTTACATCATCAACCATTTACATAAAAATCGCTCCCTGTAACTTTTAAAATTTACATCAAGCCCAAATTATTTTCATTAGTTTCTGTCCAGATTAAAAAACCTTTCATTTATTTTTGTTACTACAGTCAAAATCATTCAAGGACAGAAACATTAAAAAAAATTAGTTATTTTTAAAAATTAATTAAAAAAAAAAAATAAATAAAACTATCGCAGGGATAGGAATGGATTAAGGATTTGGGGGGGGGGGGTGAATATAAACAATATTGGCTCATGTATTTCAAAGTCAAGTTTGTGTCCTGTCATATACTAAAAGTAGGAGTATTATTATTGATAACACAAACACCGCCTTTCTTCCATTTCCAGCCTCTTCAGCGATGAGATCATGTTTTCCTTGCTTCATTCAAAGAACTAAATTCTTTTTGTTTTCAAAGATTTTTGTTTCATGTTTAGAGAAAAAAAAAGGTGTACTTTTTCGGGACCTTATTTTATTTCCTGTGGACAGATATTTATTCTTAATCATTTTAGTGTTAAATGTTTTAATAGCATATATTTCAAACAAAAAGTTTTAATTCGATAAATTGTTCTCGAGCTGCAATGAAAAAACAGAAAAGCCACTTGCCAGAGTTTGGCCATCATTGGTATAGACATTGCAGCCACATTTTCAGTGGGTACCTGGGTGCAATTTTACTACGCCGGTAATTGCACGGCGATGGCTACCTGGGTTCCCTGGTACCAGTTGACAGGCCTATTCGGTAGTTCAAATTTTATGTCACAGTACTCTTTAAAAAGCACACTTAATCTTCACAGACGCATACTGCTTAATTTTCCTAACTGATTGATACCGTTTTCGAAGATATTTCAAATTTTACACCAAGGGTTCAATACATTTTAACTGAAGGGTATGAAAGTAAACTAATTTGTAAAATAACCTTGATTATTTAAGAGTGTTTTAAATATAATCCTGCATCATTCATTTTTCAATTTTTTGGTTTGTTATGTTTGGTATAAAGTTAGGACTTGGAGGGGAAAATATGTCTGTGTTTCCCAAGTCATCTGCCTTCAAAAACAAAAGTGTGGGTTGTCGGAAATGGACTTACTTACCAATTTAATTGACTTATCCAAATCAAAAAGACTAATACTAATCAATACTACTTTAGTAACAATATTATTTCTATTAGTTGTTAGTACTATTAGTTATCTAGGATTAAACCTTATAGTCTTATTATTTGTTACTATATACTACTATATGCTTTGAATCCTTATTTATAATAGTTATTATGTGGTATACTATTAAATAATTAATTTTAAGAATATAATTAAAAGTTTTGTCTAACACTAAGTACGAAGTACGAATTGATACTTATCTTAGAAATAATGCATATTAATTCATGCATCTGCTGTGATTTACAGCACTACTGTTTGTCAACTAAAAAAATCTTTTTTTTTGGTTATGTTTTATCAAAGGGATATTTTCTTATGTCTAGTTTTTAGGTTATTATTACTATTAATTTGAAATAAGTATTGGGTTTGTTTATTAAAGTTTAAATTATTTATATTTGGTTAATTGTAAATTTTTTAATAAAAATGCCACAATTTTACATCGGTTCTTCCTTTACTGAATGACTTAACTTATCTTTAATGGGTACTAAAAACTTTGTGTCAAATTTTAAATCAATAACTAATATATTAACAACCACAAAATAATATATCTGTAAAGCTTTTTGTCTTCACCTAGATGGCAGAGGAAGGCTTGCTAAAAAAAGTTGGTGTGTTTTAATTGTTTGTCATGCACTGTCTTTCACAGAACTATTCTTGCTATAGCTGGAGAAGATTATGCACTTATTGCTACCGATACACGCTTGAGCCAGGGATTTTCTATTCATTCAAGGGAATGTCCAAAAACTTACTCACTGTAAGTGCATTTGTATGCATGATGATGATATAGAAAGTGGAAAAATTTTAGGATTTAAAAGAAAATCATGTGTGGGATGAGACCGAGGAAGATTAGTTATTACTAATGTTATGAAACATTTTTTATTGATTTTTTAAAGTTGTATTGAGTAGAAATTATTAATTTAAAAGCAGATCTTTTATTTTATCATTAAGATCCTTAGTATAATTAGTTTTGTAATAAATTGTAATCTGGTATAATTTGGTAGAATCAATACTTTGTAAAATAAAATTAACTCCAGAAAAAAATGGTTTAGGATAGCACAGAAAGAGTACAAAATGTATGGTTCCTCGAAGAGTCGAAATATCTTTAATTTTTATTTTCCTTCCTAGCGGGTAACAGGAAGTGGAGTGGTATACATGCATTTTAGAGCAAATTTGACAAACCTGTAAGAGGTAATTTTTTATAAAAACTTAAAACGATCTTTTTTAATCTTACATTTCAAAATTTAAGTTCAGACTATACAGTCTTAGGCTGCTGTGGATTCCATGGAGATGTCCTAACGCTAACAAAAACCCTTGGAGCTAGACTGCAGGTGAGTTATTTCATATATTTACTTGCTTAATAAATAGGTACACTAAATCCCTTACATTTAGTTTTCTATGACAACACACTACGGCTTGTTGTCTAGTAACTAGTTCTCAAAAACTTAGAAAATCTTAGAACACTGTTATCAATCATATCATTTTTGTTAAGAACTTGTCTTATTTTTAAAAAAAATTTGTAAGAATAAGTGCTTGAGAGATATGCTTGTTAGATATGAGAGGCCACTTCTCAGCTATTTAATTACTTCGTACATACTGGTACTAAAAGCTGAGTCAATTACCACTGTAACATGTGTCCAGCGCTGACTGAATGTGATAGATGAGTTTTCCTATGTATATATTCAGAATCCAAGACTGTTTTATTTTGCAAATGAATCATTGTTTAGGAGACTTTTGTTTAAGAGAACACCTGTAAAGTTTAACTTGGGTATATAATATTTTGAAAAATACATATGTGTAATGTACTTTTAATTTATAATACTTATAATAGTTTATATATAGTTTTTATTTACGCTGATGGAGAAATGTTTCCACTTGTAATTGGTTTAACCAGTGTTTAAAATGTTTACTCTGCCTGTTTTACTCTCCTTGAAAGCTCTGTCCTTGTGTAATTATAACATAATTCATAGACTCTGATGAGATAAATTGATCTTATTCTATTTTACAGTCAGTGTTAGCCAATCACATTTCACAGTAAAAAAATTGACCTGTCCTTGTTTTTTTTTTTCTCTCATCCTAGATATTTGAAAAAGAACACAACAAGCCTATGCCAACTCCGTCAGTAGCTGCAATGCTCTCAACTATACTTTACTACAGACGTTTCTTTCCCTATTATACCCACAATCTAGTAGCAGGGCTGGATGAAGAAGGTAAAATGTAACTATCTGAGGTCATTGTCTGCCCTCAGACACTGAGGCTAGACGATGGTTTGAAAATAATAGTAATAAATCTGTAAACTTTCATTTCAACATGTCACTGAATGATAAATGTAGCTAATGTGACCACAATGTGATTTTTGAAGTGTTTTTAATTAAATGAATTTCATTTATAAATATATTTGTTACTATTTTTATGTGAATAATTAATTAATTATTATTTATACATTATAAATGTATAGATCTAGTGAACAAAGCACAGGAAAAACATTACAACATTTAAATATAAGAATAATAATTATGATCAATAATGTTAGTATTTCGGGCACAATTATTCAATTATGCACCTTGTTTTTGGCAAAATGATAATAGATAAAAATCAGTTTCCCCATTTGTTACTGCCATTCAAATACATGTACCTATATCAAGATTCCCGCTTATCCCGCCTTAGAAAATAAGCCTTATTACTTTCCTAGAAATAAGGGGGAACAACAAATATTAATCATCTAACTTAAAGTTATGGAAAGTTTGTTAATTAATAATGCAATAACATTTCTAGTGACCAATGTCATAAAATGTGGATTGGAAGCTATAAGTATAATTAAGTTGTAGAATTTACAAAAATTTATTTTCCTCATGCAGGCAAAGGGTGTGTGTACAGTTTTGACCCCGTTGGATCATATGAAAGAGAAGTTTACAGGGCAAAGGGATCTGCATCTGCCATGCTGCAGCCTCTTTTGGATAACCAGGTTAAATATTAATTCTTTTTAAGGTTTATCGGTAATTTCTACGAGAAATTTTCGGAATGTTTCTTATGTTGTTTGTATCTTTGATGTACTTTTTAAAAACTTTTACAGATTGGTGGTAAAAATCAACAAGGTTACATAGTACAGCCCATGCCCCTGGACAGATGTGTTGCTGTGGTGAAAGATGTTTTTACATCAGCAGCTGAAAGAGACATCTACACTGGTGACAACATTCTCATCTCTGTCATTACTAAAGATGGTCTCAAGTCAGAAAAGTTTACTCTGCGTAAAGATTAGAAATGTCTTATTTTCCTCTCCCATTGATACATCATTTTTTTTTATTTTAGTTTCAAATATTATTTAAGTTAAGGAGTAGATTTGATTGCGAATGAAACTTTCACTTTTTCTTTTTTTCGAATACATCAAGTAATATTGATTTGTATTTTTTATTTCATTTTTTGCCATCCATTACAATTTTGTTCAAACAGACATGTCTAATTATGATGTTCAAATATTTATGTTAATAATGTTAAATTCAAAATTGTTAAGAGCTTAATATTTAAAGATTTTGGGAAGTAGCAATGTGTATAAATGTGTTTACTTAAAAATAAATTTGAATTTTGACAACTTTGTACTCTTTTTCAATGTCACTGTTACAAATTTGTTTAAATGTATTTAGAAACATTTTTATTTTTAGTAATAAAAAGCAATTTTCTGTCCGGTTATGGATAGAGATTGGTCCCTCAAACTCCAACAGACTCCTACAGCCAATAAGATAATAAAATCTCATTTACATATTGAACACTTTTACGCCGACATTCAAAACGAGTTATTTTTTGTGCAGTATTTTTTTCCAAGACTTCTTTTTTAGAGCACAATGTGTTGGGATTTATAGTAAAAAAAACTTTGCTTTTACGGGTTATTTTTTATAACTATAATGTATCATAATTTTGAAGTGATTCAATGCACATGAATGATCGGTCGAGACAGCTGTTCAAGGGAGTTGCCACCTTGGACTGGCTTTGTTGCCCATACTAGTCTATACAAATAAAAGCTTAAGTAATATTTTAAGTTTTGACATGTTATTAAATGATAATTCAGAACTTTAAAAAAAAAAGTTGAACCATAAACAGAAATCTTGCTTTGAAAGCCCTGGCACTTTAAACCTAATATTACCAGGTGGGACGTGGTGGCCGAGAGGTAGCGCTCTCGACTGTCATACTGATGGTCACGAGTTCGAATCCACACGAAAGTGAGGATTTGTTCTCGGGGCCTGAGGAGTCCCCGAGTCACCCAGCTCCGAATGGTTACCTAACTAGACAATAGTTAGGCGGCTGGGGTAATGCGTGGAACCCCTATAGCCATGGCCTGTGACCGCTGCATCACTTGCCAACAGATCATCTCTCATGGTCTGTGGACGCAATTATCTTCTGCATAGAAGGAGCGTCTGTATATCTAAGATAAGAAATCTGTGACACATTAACTGTATGATCTTTGTTTAAAAAGATCATAAAATTGAATTTTAAAAATCAATCATCACACAAAGTTAGATTAAAAGAAATACAATTTAAGCAATGCCCCCAAATAATTAGACTTCTGGTAATGAGGCAGTCACTGAGTGAATTGTATTTAATGATTTAAATTTAAAATTCTCTTTGTTTGTTATAAAGCTTTTTTTTTATGAGACTGAAAAATCCATCCATGCTAGAGCATGAGAAACTAGAATTGATAGATAATAATAGATATTTGTGTCTTCTAATACACAATCTTGAAACTTTGGTTTTGCAGAAAATCATATTTAATATTAAAAAAAAAAAATTAATTGAATTTGAATGTTGGCCTATCAGAGATAGTCACCAATAGGCTTATTGAAACATTTGTCTAATATTCTTTTTTTAATGAATACAGAGCAAGATTTATTTAAATTTAAAATAAAATTACTTTTAAATGCAAAGAAAGTAGAAATTTTATCCAGTTTACATGAAACAATTAAGTTTTCTGTATTAATTATTTCTTTTTCCTCTTTCCTCTCTTTCCTTTTTTCTTTTTCCCCTTCTTTTTCCCTTTGCCGCCTTTTCCTTTCTTGGCCTTTTTCTTTGACTTGTCTTTCGGTTTTGCTCCTTCTGGAATTGCATACCCAGGAATTTTCGGAACATCAGGCACTTCTTCGATTTCAGGCAATTTACCGTGCATAGCATTTTTCAAAACTTCTCTTGTGTCTGACTTGTATTTGCAGTAGTCGATGGGTTTGAGTTTATTGTTGTTTTCAACATTGAAGTATGCTCCACCTAAAATAAGCTGCTTGGCTGTTTCTGTATGATGATCTGAGGGTTTTAAATTTCAAATTGTATTTCAAGAGAATGAAAATTAATAGATAATCTAGTTTTTTTGTTTTCCAAAATAGCATAACAGGTTATTGATTAAATTACTATAATGTATATCTGTAATTAAATCACTGAATGTAAAAGTTTTAATACTTAAAAGAACTTCACTATTTCTTTTAATTAAGTTATTAACTTAGATGTATCATTAATTAATCAGAGCCTAATGCTCTAAATGGGTCTCCCAGGAAAACCCCCTCAGCTATCCCGCCCCCTCCCCCAAAAGGGACTTAACGGCCGAGAAGCCCCAACGGAACAGTCACTCCTGAAGTGACCGCCAGGACTTGGTAAAAAATGCCTCCCACTTAAATTGACCTCAAAAAGGAGGGGTTAAAATTTCTCTACTTCGACTTGCTACAACTTCGGCATCACCCCAACATAGCATATGAATGGTTTTAAATATTTTAAAAAATAGAATTGCTTACTTCTGGCAGCGACATGCAAAGGTGTTACATTTGCACCAACCACCTGATTGACATCAGCTCCTGCCTCCAAGAGTAACTTGACAATTTCAGATTCACCTTCTATAAGAAAATGTTTTTACTATTACATTTTTTACTCTAAAATTCAACTCTTGGATACAGTCTCATTAAATTAAAAACAGGATTAAGAAAGGAGGGTTGCTGAAATTCATCTAAAATGATAATAAACGTCACTGTACAGCATGACAATTGTAACTAATAATTTCACATGGGATTAGGCTTAGGGTGTTAGATGCTCTTTTAACCTATCCATTATTATCATTTAAAAAATCACAGTTGAATTATTTGATAAATGATTTAAAATTTAATCTTTTTATGAATATAGATAAAAGTTGAAAAGTTGCTGAAAATAATTCTGAATCTTGAAAAATCAGAGGGGCAATGTATATTTATCATAATTATATTGCTATTTAAATTATATTAAAAATGCATGATAGTTCATAGTATCATAAATTAAATATTTAATCTGATGATTGTATACTTCATATTTGTTACTTGTACATAAAGAGGCAAGGTGCTTTTTATCTTCTTTTTTTTTATTATTGAAGAAATTATAGCGGCCTTAATTTGTATAAACAGAGCGAGTTTTAAGCTTATATGATCCTTACTATTACTAGCGACGCTAAGGGCAGTTCTTCCATAGTCATCGAGTTTTTCAGTTGATATTTTCTTTCGTAACAATTTGCGTATTGTTGAAATATCGCCAGAACCAGCGGCTGCCACCAACCTGTGTTCAAAGTAGTTATTGGGGAATATAGTTGGACCATTTGATAATGAGCCCATTTTTGTGTTTCAGACTTCAATCGAGATTTCTAAAGGAAATACATCAGTATTTAATAGTATCGAAATTGTAACTGGAGTTTGTTTCGTTTCAAGATGTAAACAGGAAGTTCACTGGTACTGTTATGGACTATCGTCACCAAGCAACATTAATAACATGCCATTATTGTGTTACTAGAAAAAAAATGTGATTAATATGTTCTTTTCAAATTAAAAAAAAAGTTATTTTAGTGATAACATTTTATATAAATTTACGAAAGCCTAAAAGATTTTTAATCTACTTATAAGGGGATATGAACTACAATAAATATTCACTGAAACTTATAAGCATAAAAAAGCTATTATGCGAATCAACCGTATAAATTCGAATTAAATTTTTAAGAAACATAGCTACATTGACTCTAGCACTAAAGATGTCTTATTTACATCTAACCGTCTTCGTTATGTGAATGACTACTGAGGTGTTAGTGTTTACATTCTACGCCCTATTATTAGTAGGCTCGACCTTTGGCCGTTACACAGATACACATGCATTGTTATCTGCATTACAACACCAGCTTAAATGATAATGAAGTTTAAAATTGAAGTTTTAATCGATTGAGTTCACTAATCAGTTCGGGTTCGTCACGGTTCGTGACGCCGATCGCCGATGTCCTGTTAAGTTAAATTTATTTTAAATAAAAAGTCGTCAAGTTGCTTGCAAATCACCAAATTCTCATCCAAAAATCAATTGTGATCAAAAGGAAAAGCCTAGTTACTAGTTTGTGTTGCATTTGTCAGGGAACTTTTATGAATTAGAAAGACTTTTGTTTTAAAATGTCATCAAAACTAATTGGAAAACTAACTGCCTTCAGTGTCCTGGGTTTGTTCCTAATCCTTGCACTTGGAATAAACTTGCTACTTTCACTGGCGGTGGTATTTTCTGTCTATTTATTAACTGGTGGCTGGAAATTCATGAGGATTGTTATACTAACAGCACCTAGAGACTTAATGTAAGTCAAATTTTATACATTCATTTTTTAAAATCATATTTTATAACATATCCTAATCCTATAACTATATTTATAAATGCAAGGCAAAAAAAAAATTATAAATAGGATGTTGCTAACGTTAGGACTGGCCAATTTTGCTATACTTGAAAATACTGTACTGTGTAAGTGATGCTGATGCGAAGTATACAGTAAAGTAAATGCTCTAGACTCTAGACAGCAAAGATGCGCGCAGAATTGCTGGAATCTAAAACTATTCATTTCAAGGGGAATAACAAATTAAAAGTTCCATGTGCACACTTGTTGTCATTGACAACCATGCATCTTTCAACCACATTTTCATTCTATTACTATTACTATTGCTTTGTTCTCGTTGTCTCATCATAAAAGTTGGCAGTGTGCAAAATTTATTTAACTATTGATTAAAATTAATAATTAAAAGTACAGGTTGAAGGTTTAAAAGGAGTTCTTAATGATTTTTGTAAATTTTTGAAAGGACAGTTCGTTTTGTCTTGAGTCATATGTAGGTCATGATTGGGAACTTGTAAACATATCAGAAACTTCGTTTCGGCATATCGGTAGTTACGCCTAAGATTTAATCAATGTATCCACTTTCAGAATAAGAAGAACAAAATTTACAATTACCAGCGCACTCATTGTTTTTTTTTTTTTAAACTTTAAAAAAGTAGACAAGAGTGGGATTTGATCCCACTAGTTGTTTTACCATCAAGGTCATGCAGCTATCACTTCTTCTAGCGAAGCTCCTGTCAGATATTGATTTTAAAAATTATAAATGTTTGTCATTAAATGTACACTAGTCAAGTTTTTTTTTTTTTTACCTTTAAAATGTATTAATCAGCTTACATAGTAATCATGAGATTTGATTATGTCGAGATGGGGTGACCTCTACGTGGTTCGACAGGCGAGTAAGGTCGTGGTGTACATTGCGACCTGAAACTGACAAACCCCAGGCTTGGATAGCCGAAGGCCGTTGTTAGGTGCTAGGTGCTAGTCATATATGATTACAGTCGGTGTACAGATCTTAGGCAAAGCATTTAGATGCAATGCCGATGATGAAAACCAAAGTACCCGTTGAGGGTCGTATTACTCCGAAGCGACCGTTTCGTCCCCCTCAATTAACTAGCAACGCTGTTGAGCGGTGCCGGTTTAGGGCCAGGAGCGCCAGTACGGAATAGCAAAAGGTACCGCTAGGAAACGCTTTTGGTCGCCAGCTCTGAGGAAACCTTCCGGTGGGGGTTAAACCCTGGGTAGGTCAGTGATGATCCCACGCTTTGCGGCGATCTAAACTATAGAGACTCGTAAGCTTTGCCGTGGTGGCGCCAAAGTGATACTATGTTGATAGCGAGTCACAGTAGGGAATTCCACACCTCCCTTGGGAGGCACACTTAAGTGGGAGGCGTTTTCGACCTAGTGTCCTGGACGCCCAGGCGGCCGCTTGTAGCAGCGACCGCTCCGGGGGGGGGGCTTCTCAGTCCTTACGTCCCTTAGGGGGCCAGAGGGCTGAGGGGGTTTTCCGGGAAGCCCCATGAAGAGCGCAGGCTCGGGACTGCTGATTTTCTTCCACATGTAGGATTATGAGAACTATTGTTTAGTATTAAAGTATTAGTACAGGCATAATTAAAATTTAAATACAGCATATATTTTACGACCAGTCTTAGCAGCAGACAACTCAATGGGATGTTGCTAGTATTACGACATGTCGTAGCACTAGGACAGTCCTGTTGAGTAGTCTGCCATTACTTTGCATAGCAGCAGATACTTTGTTAAAAACAAACAAACAAAACAAGAATAAGCTAGTTGAAGTTATTACTTGTAAATATTTAAGTCTAATGTTTAAAGTTATAGTAATAGCAATAAGATTCATAAGATATATTTTTCTCACTATATTTAAAATTTTAGAAACTTATAATTTTTTAATAAACTTTATTTATAATTTTATTCAGTTGCATATGTGAGGTAAATTTTTAAAAAAGCTAGGTGCATTATAGGTTAAATAAATGTAAATGGTTGAGTGGTCTGAGAGGCTCAACACAATATATAGGCTAATCACCTTGTAGAGCATGAACTGCTTTACACAAATTAAACAGATAATTTAGTTGACTAGTGTGTCCAAGTGGTCCCAAATAAAAACAAAAGTTAAAGTTTTAAATTTTATTTTCATTGGAGTATCAGATAGTTACAAAGATAACCTTCTTGAAACAAGCTGGGATTAGTAATCAAATACTTATTTTAAATGTCGATGATTTAATTTGATGATTTGTTAATACATTTTTTTAAAAATTAGTAAGGCCCCATAAATGTCCTGTTAGGGGCTTTTTTAATCCCATCATCTTTGGAAATTATACAAGAGTCAAGGGATTGAAAGATCTTTGGTAATTTTTGAAAATTGTATATACCATTTCTGCAAGGGGAAGAAAGTGAGTTGGGGAGCTTTACATTTAAAGGGTTTCAAAGAGTTCCATTGGAATGCACTGGCATTATCAATTTATTGATTTTTAGACTTTCGTTGTATTTATTTCAGCGGCCTTAAAAGTCTTCTAACTGTAAAATACAGAGTATACATGAATCTCAGAAATAATAGAACTGTGGTGAAAATATTTGAAGAAACAGTTCGCAAACATCCAAACAAACCATTCGCATTGTTTCAAGACCAGACTTGGACCTTTGCAGATGCAAAGAAATATGCTGACAGGGTAGCTAGTTATTTGTCTGAAAGAGGTTACCAAAAGGGAGATGTCATTGCAATATTCACTGAAAACTGCCCTGAATATATACCTCTATGGTTGGGCATGTCCAAGGTTGGAGTGGTTGCAGCTCTCATCAACTTCAATTTAAAAGATATGCCACTTTCTCACTGCATAAAGGTACTGATTTTTTAAACTAATTGTGATGTCTAGATATGTGAAATTAATATTGATTTTTATGATCCTACCATATTATTCATTTTTATCTAATAAAATTTAAATAAACAATTTTGTATGATAAATATTGAAATTTTTTAGATGAAATATTGATATAATAATTTTATTTATAAACTACTGAGTCTTATCGGTACTTAAAAGATTGATATAATTTTTTTACTCAACTAACTTTTAGATTCATTCAAGCTTGGAGTATGAAATAACTATTTTTATGTACTCAATTTTTACTAGAGATGAAGAACATGCCTGTACATGAAATAACTCACAGAAATTTTTTATAAACATTGAAATTTTGTACATAAATTCTCATCATAGATTGCTGATGCCAAGGCCATAATATTTTCCACAAATCTAATAGAAGGTATGTTCACTTTAAACATTTCATTATTTGTTTTATCTTAAGGACAATATTTTGGATTTATATTGGACTTAACAGGTTGTTCATCATTTATCATATTATTTATATAAGGATGAATTCTATTGTAATTGACATTCTTTCACTTAAGTACTTTTGATTGAGCATAAATAAAACAGCCAATCTGTTTTGTTAATTAAACTTTACATTTGTTTAGGGTCTTCAGTCAGTTGAATGAAAATAAATAGCATTAATGAAAATACTAAATCAGTGTGTATGGAAAAGATTTGAAGTGTGACTGATTTAAAATAAAATGAATTGTATATTAGATGTCATAGCATGCCTTCAGGAGACCAGGCTCCCAGACAACGGTTCACTCAAAGAGGCCAATTACACCTTCTTCTGGCAAGGCAGACCGAAAGACGAACCTAGACAGCATGGTGTGGGTTTCGCTGTTAAAAACACTCTTCTACCATCCATTGAACCCCCGTCATCAGGCACGGAGAGGATCCTCACTCTAAGACTCAGAACAACGGCGGGCCCAGTAAACATTCTTAGTTTATGTGTATGCCCCAACACTCTATTCAACTCCGGAAGAGAAGGACCAGTTCTATGGAGCGTTAGACCAGGCAATAGCCAGCATCCACAAAGACGAGGCAATCTATCTCCTAGGAGATTTCAATGCTAGAGTGGGGAGCGACCACGAAGCCTGGCCCACCTGCCTTGGACTATTTGGAAGAGGAAAGTTAAATGAAAATGGACAAAAGCTTCTGGAATTGTGCTGCTCACGAGGCTTGTGTGTGACCAACACTTTCTTCAAGTGCAAGGATATACATCAAGTATCTTGGAGACACCCTCGATCCCACCAATGGCACCAGCTGGACCTCATTATCACCAGGCGTGCACAACTAGCTAGCGTCCTACTCACTCGCAGCTATCACAGTGCCGACTGTGACACGGATCATTCCCTTGTCGCCAGCAAAGTACGAATAATGAGGAAAAACTCGTACCACACAAAGAAAAAGGGAAGTCCACGCATCAATACCTCCTGCATGAAAGACCCTGCGATAGCGCAGCTGTTCAAAGACAAGGTGAAGGAAAGTCTCTCAAAGATGTCCCCATGCGTCACCATTGACTCCAAATGGACGCATCTGAGAGACACAATCTATACATCCGCAATACAAGCCTTTGGCAAAAAATCTCACAAAAACACGGACTGGTTTGATGAACATTGGGACGAGATGAAACCCGTCACTGAAGCAAAAAGGAAAGCTCTTATGGCTTACAAGGAAAAGCCTACACCCGACAATTTGCATGCCTTAAAAACAGCTAAGTCACTTGCCCAAAAGGTTGCACGTAAATGTGTCAATACCTACTGGCTTAAGCTCTGTTCCAGTATACAATCAGCTGCAGACATGGGCAATGCAAAAGTCATGTACGAAAACATCAAAAAGGCAACGGGCCCCTTGACGTCAAAAGCTGCTCCCCTAAAGTCCAAAAGTGGAGAAATTATTCAAGACCAGGCAGCACAGCTAAAACGGTGGGTTGAGCATTATCTGGAATTGTATTCAACAGTTACCACAGTCTCCAGCACCGCTCTAGATGACATCCCAGATATGCCACTCATGGAAGAACTTGATGTCGTGCCCACACAGGAAGAGCTGAGCAAAGCAATTGACAGTCTAGCTTGTGGAAAAGCGCCTGGGAATGATGGAATACCACCAGAGGTTCTAAAGAGTGGCAAGACAGCTTTACTCCAACCATTGCACGAGATTCTGTCCCTCTGCTGGGAACAGGGCTACATCCCCCAAGACCTAAAGGATGCAAATATAGTGACACTATATAAAAACAAAGGTGATAGGAGTGATTGCAATAATTATCGCGGCATTTCACTCCTTAGTATTGTAGGAAAGACCTTTGCCCGCGTTATACTAAAACGTTTACAAAGCCTAGCATCCCGCGTCTATCCAGAATCTCAGTGTGGTTTCCGGTCCGGTCGGTCTACCATAGACATGGTGTTCTCCATACGACAGCTCCAGGAAAAATGCAGAGAGCAGCAGATGCCACTATACATTGCATTTGTGGACCTTACAAAAGCCTTCGACTTAGTCAGTCGCAACGGGCTATTCCAAATACTGGCAAAAATTGGATGTCCCCCTCACCTACTTGCCATCATCAGACAGTTCCATGAAAATATGCTTGGCACAGTACAGTTCGATGGAGCTAAGTCAGAGGCCTTCCCTGTCAGCAGCGGAGTTAAACAAGGTTGTGTACTCGCACCAACACTCTTCGCAATATTCTTCTCTGTACTTCTTCGATACGCATTCAAGGATAGCAGTGAGGGAATCTGGTTACATACCAGAGCTGATGGAGGACTTTTCAACACTGCCCGCCTCCGAGCCAAGACCAAAACGACGGATGTCCTAATTCGAGAGCTACTATTTGCGGATGATGCGGCACTAACAGCACATACAGAATCTGGTTTGCAACAACTCGTGTCAAGCTTCTCCAATGCCTGCAAAGAATTTGGTCTGCAAATCAGCTTGAAAAAGACAAACATCATGGCCCAAGACACTCGACCTCCTCCTACCATAAATATCGATAATGAAAACTTGGAGGTTGTGGACAGCTTCACCTACTTGGGATCCAAGGTCTCCAATACACTGTCCATTGAAGAAGAAATAAACAGCAGAATTGGCAAGGCAGCCGCAACAATGGCTAAACTAAATAAGCGGGTCTGGCAAAACACCTAGCTAACGGAGAAAACCAAACTGTGCGTCTATCGAGCCTGTGTCATCAGTACACTACTATATGGGAGCGACACATGGACCACTTATACATCACAAGAGCGTAAGCTTAACAGCTTCCATTTGAGATGCTTGCGCCGCATCCTTGGTATTAAATGGCAAGAAAAAGTGCCTAATAGTGAGGTCCTAACGCGTGCCAATACCCAAAGCATGTTCTCAATTCTTAGTGAAAGACGCCTGAGGTGGCTAGGACATGTCAAAAGAATGAGCCCCGGCCGCATCCCGAAGGACCTCCTATATGGTGAACTTGCTTCAGGAAAGAGGAAAACAGGTCGCCCACGCTTGCGATTTAAAGATGTCTGTCAAAGGGACATGAAAGCAGCCAAAATACATACAAGTGACTGGGAGTGTAAGGCAGAAGACCGATCTACGTGGCGCACAGTTGTCAAAGAGGGCGTCATAGTAACCGAGGAGCGAAGAATGGAGGAGGCTGCAGACAGAAGAGCTAGGAGAAAGGCCAAAACATTTGGAAGCACAGAACTCGTGTGTAAAAACTGTGGCAAAGACTGTCACTCAAGGATAGGACTGCACAGCCACTCGAGAAAATGCAACCCAACCCAACAGTGATGCACCATCGTCTCGCGAGACGGAAGGATGCCGAATTAATATTAGATGTAACAGTTTAAAAAAAATAATTGCCCCTTAATTCTGTTTTAATGAAAATATTTTTGGAAAAAAAATGTAAACATTATTTACTTTTATTTAAAAAAACAAAAAAACTTTTAGATAATGAACGCAATTTACACACAAAAATTATGTAACTACATGTATTTCAAAACATCTGAATTTAAGCAATTCATTAAAAATTTTAAGGTTACTTCACTTTACTATACTATGCCTGTAAATATGTACTTACGTTAAAAATAAATAAACTACAATGTTTTAATGCTGAAAAAGGACCATTAGAAGTTTACATACTAAAATGCAACGTTTTATTTAATATGTGAAGACAGCTATGGGGCCTTCCATAAAGTAGTTCACGCTATTTTTGATCATTTTAACTTTCCCCCTCCTCCCTGTCACAAACTGTCACTAATCTAGGACCCCCCCCACCCCCCAAAGTACGTCACACTTACGGACAAAAATATATTTTTTATCAACAAAATAATTAAAATTTAACATAAAACTCCGTGACGTCACACACCCTGTCACAAACTGACACTCTTTCTTACACCCCCTCCCCCCTCTGGAGCATAGCGTGACTTACTTTATGGACAGCCCCTATGTTCGTAATTCAAAATGGCCACTGTGTGTTTTGCTAGTCATGAAACATATTGAGATTTTACATTTATATAGAGAACAAATTTTTATATTAAATTATTTAATGTGTTTCATTTCTCCCCATCCTAAAATAATATTTTGTTTTCACTAAAAAGGTAACTTTTTAAAATACTTTCCTCGTTATAATAGTCTCAATTATTGCCTTAATTAATATATTATTTTTGGCCAGCTGTCAGAGAGATTCGTCCAAGCCTGCCAGTCTCTATGACATATTTCTGCCTAAATGGAGCATGTAACACAGATTTTCCTGTACACAATTTTGAGCTGGAGATCCAGAACACGCCTTTTTATGAAATAACACAAGTCAATGTCAAATGCTCAGGTGAGAGTTTACTTGTAGTGATTGGTTTAATAATTAAATATAAATGTTAACACAAATTGTGATAGAGGATATTATAAAAAACAAAAACAAAAAAGGGGGTTTACTAATGTGAGATATTTTAAGTAATCAATTATTAATAAATCATTGAATTAGGATTTTCCACAAATAGAATTAAATAGCTGAATGATGAATCTTATGCATAGATACTGGAGAGAAAAAAGTTAAACTTTGGAAAACAGACAAAAAATTAATTAAACTACAGCAAATTGCATGGCTATATGTTTTCTTCTGAAGATAATAGAATAATAGAAAAAACATGTAAATTCTATAGACATGTTATGCCTAGAGGTCAATGAATTCATCATGTCTTTAAAAAGTTTAATGCTGTGAAATATTTTTATCTTATGGGTAATCTTTGTTGATTATTCAGATCGACTGTTTTATGTTTACACATCTGGAACCACTGGTCTGCCTAAGGCTGCTGTAGTTACAAACACAAGGTAGGAAAAGATTGTATCGTGAATCATTATCATGGACTTTATTTTAGTGCATGTGTTTGATTAATTCAAAGCTCCAATATTTTAAGCTTGGACTTTTATTCAGACCATGTTCATATAAAAATTATTTTATATGCTATTTTAAAAGTTCCAAAGATTAATTTTTTTTGTAGACCTCGTTCCAAAGATTAATTTTTTGTTGTTGAAAACCTGGTACGTGATAAGGTTAATTTAAAAAGGCAGTGATGTAATTACTGAGATCAAATACTGTGAGATGAAAAGAATAATGCTCCACCACCCTTTTGCCTTTGCCCCAAAATTTGCAACTTTCTCTCTTTCTGATTGATGAATAAATGCTTTGTTGATTTTTCTTACAGGTTTTGCTACATGGGCTACGGGATTGAGTTGTTGTTGAACATTAAAGCCTCAGATGTTCTCTACATTTCATTACCACTTTACCACACAGCTGGTGGTATTCTGGGTGCGGGACAGGCTGTTTTGGTGGGCACCACACTTGCCCTTAGAACCAAGTTCTCGGCCAGCCAGTTTTGGACAGATTGTGTTCAGTACAAATGCACTGTGAGAAATGCCTTTTAACAAAATTATTAAAGACATTCTTTCTGCTTGATTTAGATTCTTTTTAAATAACTTGTATTAACTAAACCGTCTTCTCGTGATCTCTTGATTTCCATGATCCTATCGAGCTGAAATATTGCGGATAGACTTTTGTCACCTAACAATGCCATATGTCAAAATTTCAGATCGATCAAATGTACTGTAATTAAATAATGAATTTAGCACCAAAATGTTTGTGCTAGGCTGTCGCACGATGCATATTATGTTGAACAACCTTTTTACTATTTTCCAGATCTGTAAATGTTTATGCTAGTCTGTTGAGTGGTGCGTATTTTGTTGAATATAATAAATTCTTTTACTTATATCTCTTATATAAGGGATTTATTGTCAAAAACTTTGTTTTTAATGGTTGTTTAACACATGTGACTCCCTTGGTCATGCACTATACCTTGTGAATCTGATTTGATGTCAGTGTTACTTCACAATATGCTGGGTCCAACTAAGGTGGGGCTTTTGGAAGTGACAGATGGAGTAAAAAAGGAAAAGGGATTTTTAAAAAAAAAAGTTTAACATGTTACTATAGATAATTGAATAATATCTTGAACCTTTGTATAAGTTCATAATTCAAGTGAAAAGAAAAATGGAGAGTTAGTTACAATTGTTTCGATAACATTCTAAAACCAACTCAATATTTCATGCTAAAAAGCATTCGGACCTGAATGTGGTAATTCCCTGAAGCTTCTCTGAAAAGTTCTTAAAAACTGTACTTGTGAGATTAAATAATGCCAAGTATTGAGTTTCATTGATTCAGGGAGTTGATGTAAGTTTATCAACTTTGTAGAATTGAAGTTTCTCACCAAAGGACATATTAGTTTGTTGGGTGTGTCTTTTGTAGCCTTGACTAGGACATTTCTTGTTAAATCATGAACTTCAATTATTATTTCTCTGTAGGCAGCTCAATATATTGGGGAAATTTGTCGCTACCTGCTGGCCCAGCCTGTGAGGCCTGAAGAGACACAACACAATGTAAGAGTCATGTTTGGCAATGGCATCAAGCCACAAATTTGGAAGCAGTTCCAAAATCGGTTCTGTATCCAGCTCATTGGAGAATTCTATGGGGCCACTGAAGGGAATTGCTCTATCGGTAAGTAGACATCAAATTTAAGTCATCAATGGAAATTATTAATACAACAACAATTTTCTTATTAGCAACATTAAACCTTTCTCAATTTGAAAACAAATATTAACTGTACTATTTTATCAAAGTTTAATAATTACATTCAAAGTACACGATTTTAAAAAATCAGTAACAACTTTCAGCAGCTTCACTGTCATATAATAAAAAAAAAATTGATTGTTTTTCATTCTCACAGCTGCAAATTAAAATAAAGAATTAATCATTAAAAAAACAACAACTAATGCATTTTCAGTGAATAACATGAACAAAGTTGGAGCTGTGGGTTTCACTACACGCATTGCCCCCTTCCTTTATCCAATCACATTGATCAAGGTGGACCCAGAGACCAATGAGATCGTTCGAGACAAATACGGCATTTGTGTCAAAGCAGAGCCGGGTAGGTCTTAATATATGACATCACTGTTAAGGCTGTAAGGGTGGAAGCCACAATGTAAAGAGCACAGTAACCATCAGTTAAAGCCATGAATAGTTGTTTTGACATTCTAATTTTATATTATGAAATCGTTGCCAGAGAGCGGATGCCTCCATTTGTATCTCTTTCAACCACAGTTATTTTTGACATTTCTAATTGTTGATCGTTGTTAAATTTTATGAGTTGTTAATACTTTAATATTTATGTCCTCCAATGTCAATTTTTCCTTAGCCATATGTATATTTTACTTTAAGCTTTTACATTCTGACTTTAAAAGTGATTTTTAAATAAAACTTGTTCTTGTTAATAAACCCCTACTCATATCTCAGGTGAGCCGGGTGAGCTGATGGGTAAAATAGTGAAAGGTGACCCTGTCCGTGAGTTTGACGGCTATGTAGATGATAAAGCCACCAGTAAGAAAATCATAAAGGATGTTTTCAAAAAAGGGGATGCAGCATTCTCAACAGGTTAGTGCTTCTTTTGTTATAATTTGTTTTGTAGTTAGTTTCCATTCTGAGCGGCAGAATGTTTTACCACCTTCCTTCCACTAAAATGAAATTCTCTGCAGTTGATAGAAAATCATGCTCCTCAAAAAAAAATAAAAAAATTCTACTCTTTTCTGTCCAATTCTTGCACCACTTTGAAAAGTTTTAAATTTTATTTAAGAGACTGATTTTTCCCCCTGTTGAGCAAAGTGCTTCAGTATAATTTACTGGCACTGAACATTTTGCTTAGATGTTAGCCAAAGCTTTAAGAGCGTAATCTCAAGCTTTAAAGAATATAACATTAGATTTGATTAGTGAAATTTAACAGGGTGGGGATAGTGGGAAAATGATGCAATGGTGAAGTAATCGCATCCATTTTTAGTGAGAAAAGAGAGTGTTGTATTTTTGTGTACAGGATACACCTATTTAAAGGGATAAAGATAACAGATCATTTTAAAATTAAATGTATTAACACTTCCCCATTTTCTATATTGTCTCTTCTGAGTGAAAAAACAATGGCCATATCTTATGAGAAGCCTTTTTAAAGCCTATTTAAAGCCTGCCAGCTATATACTGAAATTGTGTCTCTCCATTCGGCTGTGCAGGTGACATTCTGATCATGGACGAACTGGGCTACTTCTACTTCCGAGACAGGACTGGCGACACATTCCGGTGGCGGGGAGAAAATGTCAGCACCAGCGAGGTGGAGGCTGTCATCAGTAACGCTATTGGTCTGATGGACGCTGTGGTCTATGGGGTGGAAGTGCCAGGTGAGTTAACGATTCAGAATTTGAAGGATGCTCTTGTGCTATGCTCCACTGATGAATGCTTTTTATTAACTCTTAATGGGCCATAAGGTTTTTGGAAAACTTCCGCCTCAGTACCATAAGAATTTCCTGAATTGCGATCAACCGGTTATGAAATTTAAAAAATTGTGTAAAATCCATTTATATTATTATTGTCATACTGACATCATCTTTTATAATAAGAATGGTTATTTTATGTATCCGAAAGACCGTTTTGAGTTTAAAAGTATTTTTACCTGTAGTTGAGTACCATTATTTTAGTAATAAAGTATAGCAAAATCGCATCTTCAAAAAAACAACGTAAAAACTTCCAAAAAACTTCGCAAATCGAGCGATAACACTAGCGAGGTAAACAGCCGCCATTGCCAGAGTCGAAAACATTGCTTTTCACGCACTGAAGAGTTTTTATTTTCTGTAATTTTGTTTCTAAAGAGAGTTCTATCGAGACGCGCATTACCGCTCTTTGGTAAAAAACGGTAAACCGCGGATTACCGTGCTTTGGCACATTAAGGGTGATGAAATTAATGAAAGATCATCAAAGGCAATTGGGCATATGGAATGCTGACAACTTTATGGTTATCAGCATAGACATCAAGCTGAGAATCTTTTAAATGAATATTTTAAGATTAGTGGTTACCTTAGGGAATGGCAACTGTGGCAGGGGCCCACAATAAGAAATACTTAATGGCATAAAGTTTACTCCTAACTTCTGGGTCCCACATAGGACACTGACCCAAGGCTTCTTCTGTTGAGTGCGCTCTGGCTCTGAGTTCCAGATCATCACATCTAGAACAGAACCTCTAGCACATCACAATAGCAGCTGGGAATTTCCACAGACAATGTCTGACATAAGGCAGTCTCAAAAAAGAGTAATTCAGATTACATAAGATATGCAAGAAACTGCTGGCTAGAAAATAAATGCTTCTGTCTTGTAATAGAAGCAGCTAGTAGGCATGAGCTGTAAATCCCTTGGCTCAGGGGTTGGCAACTTGGGGCTAATATTACAATTACAGTCGAAACCGCTTAAGTCGACGGCCTTGGGGTATGGAAAATGGCATCGGCATAACCGATGATCGAGTTAAAGCGAAAACCAATATGGCGGCAAAATATTAACATGCGCTTCGAAATTTCTTTATGTACATGTTGTGCGTTCATTAGTGATGGGACGATTAATCAGAATCGTATCGGAATATCGGGACCCTATTTCTTCACTCTTTCTTAAGGTTGTTAAGACCGTTCGTTTTTAAAGACCGTTTAAGTTTAAATATAACGCCGTTTTGCGGTGATTCCCAGATTGAGCGATACTGTGCCTTCGAAGCCACTTGCTTGATTTTCCGTACAAGCTACACAAATAAGTAACCTACACATCCCCTCATTGTCCCCGAACCATTCTCTTCCTAATCATCTTCTTTGGGTCAAAATGGTCTATCGTGACCTAATATATGACTCATGACTCTATATAAACGTACACAAATAAATTAGGTACTCCTTTTGAACTTTTGAACCTTCAACTTTGACATATTTTAATTAATTCTAACCAATAGTTAAATGGCTTTTGCACACTGCCATTTCTTATGAATGAAACAATGAGAACAAAGCAGTAGTACAGTACATGTAATAGTCAAAATGAGGTTGAAGGATGAATGGTTGCCAATGACAACAAGTCTGCACACGGTACATTTTATTATTCCATACGATCCCCTCAGTTTACAATGGACTAAGAATTCCTTCGGTAACTTGATGCTAATAGGACTAACCAACAACAATGGTGTGGGAGATTGAGAGTGGGGGTGGGTAAACTGTCTGTAGTCTGTTATATTATATATTTTAAAATCTGGGGATTTTAAAATTTTTTATTTGTGAAATACCTATTTTTTGCTTCTCTTAGTATATAAGTTAACTTGTATTTCCTGTTGTTGTAGAAATGAATAGATCAATGTATTGTTTTATTTATAAAACATATACATTCTAACAATCTGTTCATCAGTTAGGCTGATGGTCTCTCTGAAAGTTTGCTCCGTAGTGAAAAGATTGTCCACAACAATTTTCACATAAATGATTATTACAGCTTGAGGCTTGTCATCACAGTTTTTAAGTAAAAATATATTCTAGCACCCAATTATGTAATGGTTTTAAAAGAAATAAACAAAAAAAAATTTCAGTGAGTGAAATTGAGGTAGTTAGAATGGTTGCACTGGCTGCCGTTTCCCTTGCTAGTGTTATTGTTTGATTCGCGAAGTATTTTGGTAGTTTTTACGTGTTTTTTTTTTGAAGATGTGATTTTGCTATTCTCTATTTCTAAAATAATAGTACTAAACTACAGGTAAAAATAGTTTTAAACTCAAAACGGTCTTTTGAATACATAAAATAACCAGTCTTATCTTAAAAGATGAAGTCAGCATGACAATAACAATATAAATGGATTTTATGCAATTTTTTAAATTTCATAATCGGTTGATTGAAATTTGGGAAATTCTTACGGGACAGAGGCGGAAGTTTTCCGAAAACCTTATGGTACATTAAGAGTTAAAAAACTGGAAAATTTCTAAAATTGTAATTTTTGGCTCTTCCGTCTCAAAAGGTTGCCAATTCCTGCCTTGGCTGTATCGCCTCTTAACACCAGAAAGTCTTTTAAATATTCAAATTTTCCAAGTGAGAAAATGGCATTTTTTCGAACATGTTCGTGTTTCAGGCAGTGAAGGAAGGGCAGGCATGGCTGCCATAGTAGATGAAAACAACAGTATAAACATGGCCCAACTCAGCCAGGCCCTTGTGCGTGCATTGCCATCATACGCCAGGCCTTTGTTTATTCGCTTCATCAAGCAAGTGGACACTACAGGTGGGTTTTACTTTATTTTACTATCTGCTCCAGTGTCTCGATAATAGTGAAAAGGAATAGCAGGTTATGAAGTGACAGCTTTTGAATATACCAAAGTAAATCATTTTATAATCAAACCTGTAAGTGTTTACAGATTACAAACCTTTCTCCTTTCTGCCCATTTATAATGAAAATTTTTCCTTACAGCAACATTATTTCTGAGCTTATTAATATTCCAGTTTAAAGGGATATACCATACTTGATTAGATTGGACATATGTTTATCTTTTTCATTTAAAAATATTGATTAATCTTAAACTTAAAGATAAAAGATTAAGAAATGAATTACATTATATAATAATGCAGCATTCATGGCAACAAAAAAAACACCCAATAAAGTCAGAGAAACACTTTTTGACACCTTTGGTGAACACATGATAGCTATAGATGCACTGTACCAAAGCACACATGATAAACATAGGTTTACTGTACCATAGCACACATTATTGATATAGGTTTACTGTACCATAGCACACATGATTGATATAGGTGCACTGTACCATAGCACACATGATAGATATAGGTGCACTGTACCATAGCACACATGATAGATATAGGTGCACTGTACCATAGCACACATGATAGATAAAGGTGCACTGTACCATAGCACACATGATAGATAAAGGTGCACTGTATCATAGCACACATGATAGATATAGGTGCATTGTACCATAGCACACATGATCGACATAGGTGCACTGTACCATAGCACACATGATAGATATAGGTGCACTGTACCAAAGCACACATGATAGATATAGGTGCACTGTACCATAGCACACATGATAGATATAGGTGCACTGTACCATAGCACACATGATAGATATAAGTGCACTGTACCATAGCACACATGATTGATATAGGTGCACTGTACCATAGCACACATGATAGATATAGGTGCACTGTACCATAGCACACATGATAGATATAGGTGCACTGTACCATAGCACACTTTGACTGAAAGTGAAACAAGTCAAATAGTTTCTATTATTCCTTTATATTGAAATAGTGCAGGAGCACACCATTGCCAGAAGTCACTAGGAAAGTGAGATTTCAATGCTCATTTAATTAAAAATGCCAGAATTTCTTGCTATAACCCGGTTTTACATTTAGAGGTATCTGAATGGACAAACAGGCAAACGGCAGCAATTAGCAAACTAAAACACAACTGGCAAAGCAAGGAACTTTTCTGAGATCAAAGATTCGACTAATGCGCTCTCTGGCTTACTGCAGACCTCCAAAGAAGAATCAGTGCACTAGAGATGAGATGTTTTTGAAAGATACTAAACATCTCCTACACAGAGCACATCTACAACTAAGCGGTCTGCAATAAAATAATTGCTGTCATTGGCCCTTATGAGAACCTTCTCATTTCAATTAAGAAGAGGAAATTATGCTGGTATGGTACGGATACATGGCCAGATTTGGAGGTCACTCAAAGACCACAATGCAAGGCACAGTCCAGGGAGGGAGAAAAAGAGGCGGACAAAGGAAGAGATGGTAGGACAATATCAAAGAGTGGACTGGCCTGTCATTCAGTGACTCCCAAAAGGCAGCACGGGACTGGGACAAATGGCACAAGATAGTGTGCAGTTCACAATGGTGCCCTAACGACATGTTAAGGGACAGTTCAAGTTCAAAAAGGGATAAAAAAGATGCATTTGGTTGCATTAGGAGGGAATGGGTTGGAAAAAAAAAGTTACATTTTAAAGTGTCATCGTGTGTATGTTAATAAACCCAGAGAACTTCCAACCCGTTGGCCTTCTCTTCTTTAATAATAATAATTTGATGACCTATAAAGGGCAGGCAGTACCACAGCAAGTAGCTGGGCCCGCTGTGTTTCACATAAAAATAGTAACACACATTATTATCAATGCATTCAATGTTCAGCATTCATGTCCTAAATACAACAAAAAATGATGGTATGGTTCATATAAGCTACATTTATTATTTGAAGAAATGTTTGATTGTTAAGTAATTTTGAAGGGATGTGATTTTAGTGCAGTCTTGAAGGCCTTAGTAGGTGAATTCTGCAAATGTGTAATGGTAGAGAATTCCATAGTTCCATCATAGATATCATTTTCCAGCTCATTGAAAAAATCAAACTTGTTTGTTTTGATGCAGGCACATTCAAGCTGAAGAAGACCAACCTGAGAGATGAAGGATTCAATGTCATGGCCATCTCTGATAGCGTTTTCTACCTGGACCCTAAGACCCAGCTGTACCAACCCCTGTCTGCTGAGCTGTACAGAGACATTGTGGAGGGAAGAATGAGGATTTAAGGCACGACCAGCGCTTAGGCTGGTGAGATTTCAAAGGTCTGGCAACCTTGATTGGGCTGCCGTTTGGAATGTAAAAAGTTTTGCTATGCAAACTACTGATACTCATTTTGAGAGGGATGAATGGGACTGGGTAGAAACTCGTGCCGCATCGATCTCACATGTTTTATCATGACATACTTTGTATAAGCTTTAACAAAATTATTCCTCCTCTAGGTATTTTTTCTTGGAGTGCTGCCATGAATTTTTCCTTAGGGTGCAACAATAAATTTTTTCTTAGGGTACAACCATGAATTTGTCTGTTAGGTAAAGCTTTAATTTTTACATGGAGTACGATCAATAATTTTTACTTGATACAATTAATTTTTTCTTGTGTTACAACTATGAATTTTTCCTGGTGTAACAACTATGAATTTTTCCTTGTGTTACAACTATGAATTTTTCCTTGTGTTACAACTATGAATTTTTCCTTGTGTTACAACTATGAATTTTTCCTGGAGGTACAACCATGAATTTTTCCTGGTGGTACAAACATGAATTTTTCCTGGTGGTACAAACATGAATTTTCCGTAACCACTTAACCTGATCTGTATAACTAATTCTGTAATGCTGTTATTTTAAAATTAGTAATTCATAATTTGTAAGCATCGAATTTGAGTTTTAGAATTTGGAGGTCTGTTAAAATTGAATTTAAAAAAAAAAATGTCCCCTGAAATTAAATTACACAAAAAGATATTTTTAAAAAGATACCTTGAAAGGAATGTGTGTGTGTGTGTGTGTGAGATATGGGCAGAATTTAAACTTATTCATAGTTTATTTTCTTAAATTTCTTTTTGTTAGTAAGTCATTCAACTTAAAAAAAAAATTCCATTTGAACAAATTTACTTTTAACAAATTTCTTTCACATCAATTTCATTTGTACAAACTACTGATAAACTGTTTAAAGCTCACAGAATAGCTTATAAATGAGTAACATTCATGTAAACTACTCCGAAGTTTTTCTTTTGTCATGGTCATATTCTATCGACTTCCCTGGAAGCACATATAAACTTCTGCCACATAAGCCATCCAGCCCAGCATAAGGTGGCAGGGGGCAAAACACTGTGCTGTCATCAAGCTAACTTTACAGAGTAATTTTACATTAGCCAGATTTTTAGTTTAGCTTTGTTACATATCGCTTTCTTGCTTCTATTTCATTTTGAATCTGTCAGTGGTTCCTCGTGCTTGACCTCAGAATGCATGGGAGCCTGTGAGCTGTGAAGGTGACCTAAATGAGAAGTTAAGAATTAACCTTTATTTGAATGAAAAAAAGAAGACATTCCTCACAATAAATGTTGTCTTATTGTCACAGTGTCCTGCTCAATCAAAGTGCTTGTAAAGATTTATAAAGATTGTGTGCATTTTTTGAAAGTGTAAAGGGGGTTTTGTCCCCTTTCTATGCTAGAATTCTGGGGGCCACTTCTCGTATTGGCAGCATAGATTTTAAGTAGAAAGATCATATAAAGTATACACCATAGAAACTTGTTGAGGACAACTCATATCTTATCTTATCTGTTACAGATGCTCCTTCTGTACAGAAGATTATTGCATCCTTCGCTCATTTATGGTTTGTGTTTAGTCCTGCATTCTTATTAGAGTTCTCTCTCTCCATATAAATATAATATTTTTCTGGCTTTTGTTATATCAGGATTTAAATAAAAATATTTACAGAACTATTTTCCTTATATCTCGTACTCTTCACAATATTGTAAGAGGATATATTGTTTAAATAGAGAGCAGTTATATTGACAGCTGGGGCAGAGGCCTAACAATGACTAGCATCAGGGCAGTTGCCAAGGGCGCCGAGGGCTAACATTCAATAATCAATTTATTCTGTATAATTTGGTATTTTCCTTATTTCTCAAGGGCCCCGAAAATGAACGAGCGCAGAGAACTCGGTTAGTCTTATGAGCTGGGGTATGGCTCTGTAATTGAATTCACTATCAATTAGTCATAGAGGGTTTAGAGAAACCTTTCCCTATACTATATCAAGAAATATTTGCTGAAGTTCATTCCTTATAATTCCTTATAATTTTAGAACAAAATGCTTCGGCCTTATGACTTTGTATGTACTTCTAATTGCAATTGTCATTGTCCTTGTAACTGTTTGGCTTGTGAATCTCATCATATGAGTTAGTTATCAACAATTGATATTGTTTAGTCAGGGTAATCAAGGCATTCTGCTGTAACGGAATGTTAAAGGAATTGCTCCAAAGATTAACACACAATTAGAAATATTAGATGTATACTATAAAAACTAAATATGTACTCTATATACAATATAGAGTATATACAATATATAATTATATATAAATATTCTACATCCATATGTTTACCAAATCTGTATAAAGTGAATTTCTCATATGCTTTGTAAATTAAAAAATATTGAGTTATAATGCTTCTGGGAAGTGTCATAGTAAATTAACTCCAGCCTTATTTTAGTCCTGTTATGACAATCAATAAACAGAGGAAGTTATCTACCATGAGTAAATATGGCACTTTGTCAGGGGAGTTAATTAGATATTAATCATCAGGAGGCAAGTACCAACAATGTTAATTTAACTGAATGCTTTTACTTTTATGCTGAGCTTTTCCTTTTTTAAAAATATTATCTAGTCTCAAATCAGAGGGAGTGTTAAAAAGCAAAAATTTTTATCAATTTTCTATTGTATTTGTATCTCAAATACTCTATTAATATTGATATTGTATGAATCCTAATGTAGGATAACAGATTTAACACAAATCAGTATATTTACTAGGGTACTATTATCGTATGTATTTGTGTATAGTGTGCACTCGTGTATAGCGGGCACCCTACATTTTTTGGTTGAAAATTGGTATAAATTTGTTTTCACTTTCTCCAAGCTCAGGCCTATGATTTTCAGTGATAAATGTTGAAATCGTGTGACAAAATATTTATTGACAACCTACCATGGTAAAGTAAACTACCAGTATAAACAAAGACGTCTCTCCCCTTGGATCGCTTTCGGCTTTTTATATTTATGTGCCTGTGTATCACGCATCTACCCTTTGGGTAGTTGTTTTCTGTATAAAATTTTGCGCGCTATACACAAATAAATAAGGTAATTTGAAAAATTGCTCCTTGAAAATTTCAGCAATTTCTTATGTTGACTGACTTGTCCATTTGAAGTCTATGATGATACATTGAAGGTAAAATTTAGCTTTAAAATGACTAACTTGTGAAATAAAAAATACGAGTAGCTTAAAAATTGTAGATCCTCATTTATAAGGGCCTCTCAATTGCATACAAAAATTCAGCCCCCCCCCTCCGCCCACCACCGTCACATATACATATTACACTATGATCTTATGTGGAATAAACAAGATCCTTTACTTGTGTGCGCTATATTTAGCTATGACGATAATAAAAACTAAGATATCTTAGTATATAGAAGAAAAAAAAACAATCAAGTGGTAAACAAAGATAGCAAGAGTTCAAATTTGGTTATCATTGATAGCAAACCTAGTTTGATTTATAATTTATAAAGCCTCACTGACCCAAGCCCAGTGATTCTCAATATTTGACTGTAAGGTCAGCTACATTGGGTGAATGATATGTATCTTATAGAAAGACCTGTTGTGGATGCTTTAAAATGTTTAAAGGAGATCTTGGTATAACAAGGCCACATTTTTTGTTTATTTCTTTTAAAACCATTACATAATTGGGTGCTAGAATATATTTTTACTTAAAAACTGTGATGACAAGCCTCAAGCTGTAATAATCATTTATGTAAAAATTGTTGTGGACAATCTTTTCACTACAGCAAACTTTCAGAGAGACCATCAGCTTTACTGATTTTATAATATAAATGTTTTATAAATAAAACAATGCATTGATCTATTCATTTCTTCAACAACATGAAATAAAAGTTAACTTATAAGAAAAACAAAAAATCAGTATTTATTTTACCAAAAAACAAAATCCCAAAAGAACAAAAATTTGGTTGTGACAAGTGAAGCTAGAATGAAGCCATCATATTGTTAAGATGCAATGCTTTAAATGTGCCATATATTAGACATCATATTAAAAGTTTATTTACATGTCACTAAGTTACACTTATCAATGCTAGGAATGATATAGATGTTTAGCTGCTGCTCCATTGGTCAGGAGTCAAGTAAATGGCAATAAAATGACATGGCTTCTTGCATCTCTGCAAAATGACATGTGTTTATCAGCTTATCCTTCACTGTGATGACATCATTAGGATACATAAAAGTTACAGCTCACCAAAAAAAATTTTTTTTAAAACTTGTCTTAAATTGCTGTTTGATAATTTATGAATTATTTTATAATTATTTTATTGCGATTGCATGAAATAAAACATATTGTTTTATTCCCCAGTATAAAACTGCAACCTATGCAAATTGTTTGAATAATAATAATAAAATAACTTTGGTAAATATGGCTTTAAAAAACACTAAGTTGTAAAAAATTATTTCTTTAAGTTTTCGTGCCTCTTGATTAGAGTTTATAATGGTTATGGATACAAATTGTGAAATAACATCTGTAGGTTCAGCTGAACTAAAATAACACAACACCCATTTCTGTCCACATATCTCTTTGACAGCAACTGATATTGTTATATTATCACCATGTCAAACGTAGTGGCCTCTGGGTGAACCACACTGCTCTAGTTCACCCAGGTCCCTTGTAATGTATGTCAACTCTGGGCAAGATTAATAAAGGAAGTACAATGTGGCTCACATACCAGCCACCTTTATTATAATCAGATTTTGAACATGCAGTATTTCCTGATGTTTTAAATTTGTGGAAAACAGATGAATTCACACATTTAAATCAGATACATGAATGTAATTACACATCATATATCTGATAAATGAATGGCATAAAATATGTACTTATAATTTGAGCCTTTTCAACCCCATTGACTGAAAGCAAACTTGGTTTTAGTGTTTAAGGCCACATATTAAAACAGAGATTACTGAATTAAATTTGGCTTTAATCCTCCATTAAATCTAAATTTAAAAATTAAACCAAAAGAAAAATTTAATCTTTTAAATTTTTTTGGGATTCATTGCATTATTTTGCAACTTTGTAATGGCCAAATTACATTCTATAAACCACATTTAA
>MUZC01004054.1:43958-71861 GCA_002072015.1 Radix auricularia | reverse complement strand
CCCCCCCCCCCCCCAAAAAAAAAATAAAAAAAAAATAAAATAATAATACAACAAAAAAAAAACAATTGCTTTTAAACTTGTTTGAAGCCTACTTAATTTTTTAAAATGAAATTTTATTTTTAAACCTTTTGTATTATACCTCAAACTTTTGAAGATCAAAAGCCAACCTCAAGTTTTTTAAATTTAATGTATTGTTTTAAATTGTAAAAGTTAGAATTAGATTGGGTGCAATAGGTTCCGTTCTCTCCCCCCCCCCCAACATTGGCCATTGAATTGCATTTTGTAATAGCTTGCTACTTAAGCATTACTACATAGGCTTTCTTAATATTGCCAAGTAATTTTGCTACATACTGTTACAAAGACCAACATTCCTGTCATTTCTAATTTCAGCAAGTATTTTGTATATCTCATTTAATTTGCTTCACGCTAAGAGATGATTTGAGGTTTTATGATAAAAAATTTGTGCACTACAATATTTAAGTCTCAGTGCAAACGTCACCTTCAGTCATATCTTTAACTGCAATAAGCACTGTTAGCTGGAGTTCAGTCAAATCTTTAACTGCAATAGAAGCACTGTTAGTCTGTTAGCTGGTAGTTCAGTCAGATCTTTAACTGCAATAAAAGCACTGTTAGTGGTAGTTGTAGTTCAGACAGATCTTTAACTGCAATAGAAGCACTGTTAGTCTGTTAGCTGGTAGTTCAGACAGATCTTTAACTGCAATGGAAGCACTGTTAGCTGGTAGTTGTAGTTCAGTCAGATCTTTAACTGCAATGGAAGCACTGTTAGCTGGTAGTTGTAGTTCAGTCAGAGCTTTAACAAGTCTTAGTTTTAACTTGGATTGTCACTTGATGTGTTTGTTAGCTCCTCTTACCTTCTGCTCCAGACTAAGCACTAAACTTTACTCTGGTCTAAAACTAAAAGACGGATGGAAAAATTAATGGCCAAAATTATGTACCAAAATAAATTTTAAGAGTTATGAATAATACATAGTCCATTTGCAATTTTTATTTTCGCTGACTAAGAGAAGATTAATTAACTAATTTTTGATAAATGATTTCTTGGGGTTAACTTGTACAATGCAGTATTACAGTATATTTCTTGTTATTTCAATAGATTTCTGAGAGCAATATTCCATTAAATTATATTCCTCTGAAGCATGTCATTTCATATTTGACATCTAGAGAATGCTTTACACAACCACATCATCCAAAAACTATGCGTAAACAGATTTTAATGACATTTATTGTAATCCATGATAATCGTCATTGCTAAGAATAATAAATTTATATTTTATTAAATTTCTTTTATCTTTGTTGAGTGTTTTGTTTAATAATAAAACTGTTTTGTCAGTGACATGAAATTTATGTGATGGTTATCAACTGTATATAATTAAACAAGTGACACGGAATGTCATTTGGAGGCCCTGTATTACAGTATGAGGCCCTGTATGACAGACAGCATGAGGCCCTGTATGACATTATGAGGCCCTGTATGACAGTATGAGGCCCTTTATTACAGTAGGAGGCCCTGTATGACAGCATGAGGCCCTGTATGACAGTATGAGGCCCTGTAGGACAGTATGAGGCCCTTTAGGACAATATGAGGCCCTGTAGGACAATATGAGGCCCTGTAGGACAATATGAGGCCCTGTATGACAGTACAAGGCCTTGTAGGACAGTATGAGGCCCTTTATGACAGTATGAGGCCCTTTATGACAGTATGAGGCCCTGTAGGACAGTATGAGGCCCTGTAGGCAATATGAGGCCCTGTATGACAGTGTGAGGCCCTGTATTACAGTATGAGGCCCTGTATGACAGTGTGAGGCCCTGTATGACAGTATTAGTGCCTGTATGACAGTATGAAGTCCTGTAGGACAGTATGAGGTCCTGTATGACAGTATGAGGCCCTGTATGACAGTATGATGCCCTGTAGGACGGTGTGAGGCCCAGTATGACAGTATGAAGTCCTGTATGACAGTATGAGGTCCTGTATGACAGTATGAGGCCCTGTATGACAGTATGATGCCCTGTAGGACAGTGTGAGGCCCTGTATGACAGTATGAGGCCCTGTATGACAGTATGAGGCCCTGTATTACAGTATGAGGCCCTGTATGAAAGTATGAGGCCCTGTATGACAGTATGAGGCCCTGTATGAAAGTATGAGGCCCTGTATGACAGTGTGATGCCCTGTAGGACAGTGTGAGGCCCTGCATGACAGTGTGAGGCCCTGTATGACAGTATGAGGCCCTGTATTACAACAGTATGAGGCCCTGTATTACAACAGTATGAGGCCCTGTATGAAAGTATGAGGCCCTGTATGAAAGTATGAGGCCCTGTATGACAGTATGAGGCCCTGTATGAAAGTATGAGGCCCTGTATTACAACAGTATGAGGCCCTGTATGAAAGTATGAGGCTCTGTATGACAGTATGAGGCCCTGTATGAAAGTATGAGGCCCTGTATGACAGTATGAGGCCCTGTATGACAGTGTGATGCCCTGTAGGACAGTGTGAGGCCCTGCATGACAGTATGAGGCCCTGTATGAAAGTATGAGGCCCTGTATGAAAGTATGAGGCCCTGTATGAAAGTATGAGGCCCTGTATGAAAGTATGAGGCCCTGTATGACAGTATGAGGCCCTATATGAGGCCCTGTAGGACAGTGTGAGGCCCTGCATGACAGTGTGAGGCCCTGTATGACAGTATGAGGCCCTGTATGAAAGTATGAGACCCTGTATGACAGTATGAGGCCCTGTATGACAGTGTGATGCCCTGTAGGACAGTGTGAGGCCCTGCATGACAGTGTGAGGCCCTGTATGAAAGTATGAGGCCCTGTATGAAAGTATGAGGCCCTGTATGAAAGTATGAGGCCCTGTATGACAGTATGAGGCCCTGTATTACAGTATGAGGCCCTGTATTACAGTATGTGGCCCTGTATGACAGTATGAGGCCCCGTATGACAGTGTGATGCCCTGTAGGACAGTGTGAGGTCCTGCATGACAGTATGAGGCCCTGCATGAAAGTATGAGGCCCTGTATGACAGTATGAGGCCCTGTATGACAGTATGAGGCCCTGTATGACAGTGTGAGGCCCTGTATGACAGTATGAGGCCCTGTATGACAGTATGAGGCCCTGTATGAAAGTATGAGGCCCTGTATGACAGTCTGAGGCCCTGTATGACAGTATGAGGCCCTGTATGACTGTGTGAGGCCCTGTATGGCAGTGTGAGACCCTGTATTACAGTATGAGGCCCTGTATGACAGTATGAGGCCCTGTATTACAGTATGAGGCCCTGTATGACAGTATGAGGCCCTGTATGACAGTATGAGGCCCTGTATGACAGTGTGAGGCCCTGTATGGCAGTGTGAGACCCTGTATTACAGTATGAGGCCCTGTATGACAGTATGAGGCCCTATATTACAGTCTGAGGCCCTGTAGTACAGTGTGAGGCCCTGTATTACAGTCTGAGGCCCTGTATTACAGTATGAGGCCCTGCATGACAGTATGAGGCTCTGTATGACAGTATGAGGCCCTGTATGACAGTATGAGGCCCTGTATGACAGTGTGAGGCCCTGTATGACAGTATGAGGCCCTGTATGACAGTATTAGGCCCTGTATGACAGTATGAGCCCTATATTACAGTCTGAGGCCCTGTAGTACAGTGTGAGGCCCTGTATTACAGTCTGAGGCCCTGTATTACAGTATGAGGCCCTGTATGACAGTATGATGCCCTGTATTACAGTATGAGGCCCTGTAGTACAGTGTGAGGCCTTTTATTACAGTCTGAGACCCTGTATTACAGTATGAGGCCCTGTATGACAGTATGAGGCCCTGTATGACAGTATGAGGCCCTGCATGACAGTGTGAGGCCCTGTATGGCAGTGTGAGACCCTGTATTACAGTATGAGGCCCTGTATGACAGTATGAGGCCCTGTATGACAGTATGAGGCCCTATATTACAGTCTGAGGCCCTATATTACAGTCTGAGGCCCTGTATTACAGTCTGAGGCCCTGTATGACAGTCTGAGGCCCTGTATGACAGTATGAGGCCTTGTATAACAGTATGATGCCACTATAAAAGACGAATTAGACAAACTATCACACCTGGGGGATCCAAGCTCCTTGGCCAAATAGTATCATATCAGAGGCTTAATGCAATAATTTTCTAAAGTAAAAATCTATACAGTGCAGCCCGTGAAGCTATAATTAAATGAATTCAGACCTAGAAATCAAGATTTTCTTTTTATCCATCCTGACATAAAATTGGAGATTTACTGTTTCATTTTTAAGCAAATTTGAAAAAAATTCTGCAATAATTTTCTGAATATACATGTAGACTATATATATATAAGATAAAGTGAGTTTATTAGAATTATATGTACATTAGATATAACACTACAAAAAATGACAGCGGCTATAAATTAAGTTTTTATTTATTATACTCTTAAAATTAACTAGAACTTGATATAAGTGAAATAAAACAAAAATTTCATGATTGTTTTTAATATTCCCATTAGATTAGGAATATTTCTTGGCATCATCAATCCAGTGACCTTTGCGGTCGTTGGGGGGAACACAAGGACACATCAACAGGTTGTCAATCCAGCTTTTCCGCTGTTGACCTCTTTGCCAGCCCCCTTCTACAGTGACTTGAAGGATAATTTTTGTCAGGGTATCATGTCCAAACATGACCAAACCAAACCATCTTACATCCCATATTGTTTTTATAATGGTTTTTTGATGACCCACAATAGAGTCTTTTGTCCCAGAAATATTAATTGGTCTTGTGTTCTAAATAGGAGATCTGGAGAATTGTCCCCATTCATTTGTTTTCAAATGCCTGCAGCTTGCTTTCAGTGGTTGCCATTAGTGTCCAGGTCACACATCCATAAAGGACAATAGTTTCTTGTAGACCTGTCATTTCCAATTAAGACACAAAAAGTGAAGTGTTTGAGTATTTTATTTTGATGCCAAATGAATCATGGCACAGCTAATCATACTAAATTATCTAGAGAATTGTATTTTGTGTTTTCTTGCATGGAAAGACCAAAAAAAATAAATAAAAATAAAACAAACCCACAGATCTTTCAGGTGCATTTCTTTTAATTAAATCAACACCATGGTAATGCTCATATGATTGAAATTGTGATAAACAATTATCTTTTTAAAAAAAAAGTATTGGGTGAAGTAGTTAGCACCCATACATTTTAAGAATCATACATTCAAAATGACATTACATCTTTTAAAAAGAACATAATTTCAATGCCGTCCTTGACACAAAAAAAAAGAAAAAAAAAGTGTGCACCAAGATGAAATTAAATGAACCATAAAGACTTTGAATAAATTGCAACTATTAAATAATAAGGTCAACAAAACAGAAATATGGCTTTAGGTTATAAATTTAAAAAAAATTTGAAGCAACAAAATGCAGTCACAATTACACAATTATTTTTGTGATCTCTTTACAACTACAGTAATGTCCTCACACTCCCAATTAAAAAAAAACAACTCCATTGCTGTTTACAATATTAAATCTCAAATGTTGTACCATTTTTAAAAACAACTTGTAACCGAATTTAAGCCATGTAAATTTTTATTTAGTTTCTACATAAAAATGAATGGAATCCCCTTGTTGTAATATTATTTTCTAATTACCCTGAAGTTTCTTTGTTGGCCCAGGAAAAAATAAATTAAAAATAAGAATCTTTGGTCAAATATATGGCAAGGTGGTCAAGATGATACATTCTAAATTTAATCCAGTAGACTCCTTTCATTATTTGTTATATTATTTCTTTGCCTTAAAATAAGTCGTATGAGAAAGAGTAACGTCTGGTATTTTAAAGTCACGACTTGAAAATCATCTCCATGGTTTTTTTTACAGTCATTTTCAAAGTCATGTTGAACATCACATGAGCAGCCATAAAATTATGTTTAATAAATATTATGCCTGGAAAAATAAGTTTACCTCAAAATTCCTGCAACTATAAAAAAAATAATAATTTCAGCATAGTTTTTTTGTCTATGAACAACAATTCAAACTGGGTGCTTGGAACAAATAAAAAAAAAATTCCATATTTTCACCACAGGATTTTGTTAAAATATAAACAAATTATATTACAACTCCCTTACCCAAACTAGCTTCAAATTACAAATCTTTAAAAGACAATTTATGACAAATAAGATGCCAAGGAATATGAATTTTATGTTTCAATTTACTAAGGTTATGTATAAGTACTTGTAAACTTAGAGTTCTTGAAATGGAATTCATTTGAACTGTTATGTTCACCTATTAAAGCAATGAAGGTTGTAGAAGTAAACAAGCCAGTTACTTTATTTATTTTTGCTATTGCAATGGTAAAATTATATTAAAGAATCTGACTGGTTAAATTATGTTAAAGCAAACAATAATTTGTCGACTAGTGTTTCGGTTTACATTTACATGCTTAACAATTGTTAAAAGCATAAATATTTTAAAACATAAACTTTAATTATATTATAAAGTAGTAGCTATCTGTCGTACATGGAATAAATTAATAGGCATGTTGACATTAAACATTTGTTTTAACAGAAAAATTTAAAACAAATTAAATTAAAAGAGAGCAACAACTATGAAAAACTAAAAGGCAGCATTTAAAAGAGTTACACGGATTTCTACAGTTAGAGCTTCAGCTAAGGCAGCCAACTTTTGGTGACATTTTTTTTTCCAGAAATGTTTCATATCATGGAATGCAGTATCAATGTTTAACATCAATAATTTCATAAATTGAGAATACTGAACAAAGCAAACAGCATCTAAGTCAAATTTTTTTAAATTTTGAAACTAAAAAAAATAATAAAAAATTACTCATGTAACAAACGGAAATTTAATTATATTTCAAATGACAATTGCAGGAATAAAATTCAGAATTCCCTCTACAATTACAGAATTTTGGCTATTTTTTATGCATTAATAAATGCTTATCTGTTACAGAAGCTCCTTCTATACAGAAGATTATTCCTGAGAAAATTTCCACTAAATATAAACAATGAAAGAAAAGATGGACCTGACACCTAACCTGCTGTAGCTCATGATAGCAGTGGGGGAGGTGGGATGGCATGACCCACTATAAGGTGCCGCCCAGCTGATGATAGCAGTGGGGAGGTGGGATGACATGACCCACTATAAGGTGCCACCCACCTGATAGCAGTGGGGGAGGTGGGATGACATGACCACCATAAGGTGCCGCCCAGCTGATGATGAGTCACACATCTTACTGACCAAAGCCTTAAAATGTAACTAAACCATACTCCAAAGAATGAAGTAAAACATATTGAAATGATAAAGCAATTAATTATTGTATCTTGTTTTACAAATTTGGATGAAAAAAAACAAAAAAATTTTTAATAAGTTTTAATTGAATTATATTGGGAGTGTTGTGTAATAAATAAATTGAATACATGAAAGAAAAAAAAAACAACTGTTTTTATATAAACTGCATACAGTATTTAAATAAATTAATATTTCTTGACTTAATTCATATGCAGCACAATTATTACTTTGTTGGTTTGCTAATCTAATTCTTTTAACATAAGTGGTAAATTAAAAATGTCTCAAATGGAAATTTCTTTTCCTTACAAAAAGATACATTATTGGTAAACGTTTAGTACTCAGTCCGCACCGCCATTATCGGCGGCCATCTTGTTGCTAAGGCACGTGACCGCCGTGACTTTTGGAAAAGTAGTGCGAGCCCCGTGAAATCAGAGGGGTAGGGGAATCAGGGATTCTAAAATTGCGCAGTTTTTTTAGCTACCGGCAAATTAAAAAAAAAAATTCACGGGGCTCGCATTACTTTTCCGGCGTTGACGTGCCATAGCAATAGATGGCCGAAGGATTGGGGGACATTCTAATATTTTAAGGAGTATTTTTTAGCGTTTTACATAAAAGCAAAATAGTTGTAAAAATGAAGAAAACAATGGGTACTCACCGATCAGGCATCGGAATCACAACAAAGGGGGATACACTTTTTAAATCCTTTTAGAAATTCACGCATTAGATCACTGCTGCCACTATTAAAATTCTATAGCTATACCTAACCCAAACCCTAAAATTAAAATCTTCAATTTTTTNAAATTGATAACTAAACCTAACCTAAGAACTGTCTTGGACCGTCGAGATGAGGTTCTGAATGATTGCTGGGACCCTCGAGATGAGGTTCTGAATGATGGCTGGGACCTCAATATTCCGAAAATTCTAAAGCTATACCTAACCCAAACCCTAAAATCTTCAATTTTCCGAAAATTCTAACAAAAAATGGCTACTTACTAATGGAAACGACATGGTCAAAAAAAGCCCGCCAAGTAATTAGCAGCACTCCTTTTCTAAATGAGCACAGCAAATAGTTCTTAGAATATACTCATTTATACTTGGGAAAAGAGAGCCCCCCCCCCCCTTCTCGCGGCGCATGAATACAAATCCAATAATGATACTAAACAAATTATTTACATTTTACAGCAAGGGGAGGTAATAAATAAATAAGAAACCAACACAATTCAAGGGAAGCAACTATCTTTCATAGCAACCGGAAGAGACGCGACGCTGCGGTCAGAGTAATAAACATTAGCCACATTATTATTTTAAAATTAATTAAAAAATAAATTAGATGGGGGTGGTGTTAATAAACTTTTTTTTTTTTTCTGGAGATGCAAGTATGCATTCAACTGAAAACTTTGCTGCCAACTACAGTTTCAGATTCACAAAATTTTAGACGCTACGCTATAAATTCAAATTAGCTAAGTATCAAGAGAAAGAAAATTTTAATGTTTGACTACAACAAGAATTTTAAAAGAAATACGTTATGAAACACAGGATAATAGAAATTAGTGTCAATAATTACTATGTCCCAGTATCATAAGCATTTGATGTTTCTTGTAAAATGTAAATCAGTATATCAATTGAAACGCAAGATTAACTCGCATGCTAAGCAACAGAAGTAAAGTTATCTGAAATTAATAAAAAAAATATTCATAAAAAAAGAAGAAATTATAGTGGATCTTGAGAAATGTTCAGAATAATTAAACAGGCTTTAAGTACAGGTTTACAGGGCAAAAACAATGGTTTGGATTTAATTGGGTGTGAATCTGGATGACATTGCAATGACTAATCCTTGAATGAATGAATGATATGGAATCTATTTTTTTGCTTAAATGCCTTAAAGTTTATACATGGAATGTTGAAATTAGACAATAATTTACACAGAGATTTATTCAAATTTTCTGTCTCAATTAATTTGTATTAAATATTTTTAAAAGGACAGTTATATAACTCTGCTGCATTTTCTGGCATAAATCACAATAATATTTAAGAAAAGCTTTGAAAAACATGCTAAAAATATCACTTAGCTTTATATTAAAGAAAGTGTGTGTACATATTAGCTAAAGCCTTTAGGATTATCCAGTGCTTTTTTCTCTTAATAAAAAAAAAAAAGGTACTGGAACGCATGAAAAAAGGTACCAGAAAACAACCTGAAAAAGCATTCCAGGCACTAATGAAAATAAGTTTGTGGATAACAGGTGCCGGAAAGCAGTTCCGTTGTGTTACACAAGAAAAAAAGCACTGGGATTACACAATTAAATTATCACTAGCTGTTAACAGAAAATCTCCGATATGAATAAATTCAAGTACCAAAGTCAAGATCTAGATGTGAGTAGGGTAGACAATAAAAAAATAATTAATCATTATTTGTTTGGTAGGATTTTCCCCCCAATTTTCTCACACATTAAAAAAAAAAGTTTATTTTGATCTATTACTATTATTGCCAAATAATTTTCTGAAGAAATCCTGTTATACATGTCATTTATCTTTTCCAGTCTATTCATTTCTTGCTCCACAATCCATTTCATTCCACATGCTTCAAACACAATGCATTTATATATATTCTCATAAATAAGGAGACACTTTACTTTGGTAATTATATGGCTAGGCATAAAGCATCAGCCCGTATAGGGAGCCTGTGAATCACATTTATAGCTACCTTTGTATGTGTTTGTGTTGGACATAAAGTACAGAATTCATGTATCACAAAAAATGCTGATAAAATAATGAAATGCCCCTTAAGTTTCAAAATTTCACAAAAAGTGTAAGGTTAGAGGGTAAAACATTTCTTTTTTAAAAAAAAGTCTTAAAATTATTACATGCAAATTTCAAAGAAGAGACATTTTCCAGGAAACTAAAGTCTAAGGCAGTTCAAAACATTTATATTCATATAGCTCCCTGAAGCTTGATTAGAGAAAAACTAGGTCATATATTTACATGAGACTGGGACATTAATATACATTGCTTAGTAATGAGACCTCAAAAAGATGAAAAATGAGGTGGAAAATTCATCCTATCCAGCGACCGAGTAAAATGAAGGAGACATATGACGTGCTTTAGAAAAAAATAAACAAAGATAATATAAATAAAACTAACATTACCAAAATGTCCACATTTCATCATATCAGTTGAGATTTTGAACTTTTCTTGAATTTATGAGAGTAAATGCAGCTTTTCTTGCAACATATTGTTTAGAACTATTCTTGCCTCCCAAATTGTTCAATACCTTATTCCAGAGATCCATGAAACTTTTTATTTCCCAGAAACAATCCTGCTGGTCTTTGAGTCACTTACAAAATTTCTGGAGACTTAATGAAATCAAATGCCCTTAAACATGATGGCATTCCAACATTTTTTTCATAATATGTTCATGCTTTTTATACACCAGCCATTACTGATTCCTATTACAAATACTGGCTATGTTAAATGATAAATGGTTAATATCGAAGAAAAGAAAACACTTAAAATAAGCATAACATGAAAAATCATCAAGTTAAAAAAATATATCACAAGCATTTCAAATATATATATATATATATATTTTGTACAGATATGGAAATGAGGATAATAATTAAGCTTAAAAAGAGTTATACTACCCCAGTCAACTTATCCAAGATTATCACTTCACTTAGCCCTGTTAAGCAGGTTACTTATCCTATTTAACCAGAATTTACTAAACTATTATCTCACACTAAATACATTACTTAAAAAAAAAAAAAGAAATAATTTTTATATAAATTCATTTTTATAAAAAAGGTAATACTTGCAAATCCTTACTCTAAAAAGGGAATTTCACCAACATTTTAAAAAAGTAATGTTCCTAAACAGATTAGAATAATAGTTTGTATCTTTTCGGCAGTTAAATAAATACTCGTTTTAATGTACCCCACTAATAACCCCTTTTTCAGTCCATGACGGACTCTAGGGCAAGTGAAGTAGCGTTCACAAGTTATATTAAGCCACCACTAACGAGCAGGGGATTGTGTGGCTAGCACAATGCCCCGTGGGCCATGCCAGTAACGTGGTTTGAACTCGTGTCTAGAGTTCTTCCCACCGTTCAGCAGTCTAAAGCGCTACTACTTAGACCACCGCGGCCCTTAATGTACCCCACTGAAGTTAGTTAAACAATGAATTCTTTTAAAACAACTCTTTTAATGAGAACATTGCTTAAAAGCTCAAGCACTTTAAAAAACGTGGACCCTTCATTGTTACCATTTAATTTATGTTAAGCATTAAGTATCTGGATTTTCATAGCCCTTAACAAAGTAAATTTAAAAGCAAAATCTGAAAATTAATTCAACAAAATACTGGTTGATTTTCACCGGAGTGTGACAAAATTTACATAAAACCATCTCCATTCATTTCAAAACAATGAATGCCGTGCTGTGTCGATTGGAAACTATTGTCAAGAGCAACTCCCTTAATACAAAGTTTCATCATGTCAAACTAAGAAGTTGCCAGTTTCCCATTCTGAAACACTATTTACATACAGAAAAAATGGATTCAAATTAGCTAAGATCTAAATTGCACAATTTTTGGAAATAATCCTGTAATTTATGTTCTGTTATCTGAATTTTTTTTTTATTGTTGTTGAAATGCTGAAAATTTTAAATGGTAAACTATATATTTTTTTAATATTAAGGCAGTGATGACTCAATATAAATATAAAGGAAAGCCTACAGTTTATATCATTCCCAGATGTCAAATAAAAGAGAAAAAGTTCTAGCTCAAAGAGAAAGGACTGTAATTAAATTTTACTCCATTCAGAAAATTCAAATTAAAATAGACATTTGTTTTGTTAAAAATATTCTCTACAGTAAAAAAAAAACCAACTCAACTAAACTAGTTTTAATTATTTATTTTTTGGGGGGTGGGGGTGTGGGGGGGGGGGAGAGAGACAAGAAAGTGGGCTTTTGTTTTTATATTTTCCTTAGAGTAAAAATAAGTTAATTAAACAAGAAAGTTTTTGTTACTAAAAATGTTTCCATTTAAGACTTTAAGGTTCTCACTAAGTTTGTGAGGGTTCAATAAATGCTGATAAGATATTTACATGAATGGAGTTGGGCCTAATTCCTTATGATCTATTATTGCTTTCTTGGTCATTTTTTTTGTTGTCATCAGCATTTACCCGCCGGCGCTATTTTCCCAGGTTGATTTTCAGCTGCGTCATGGTTACTTCCCTTTCTTTGCCTGCTTGTGTGAGTTAGTGTTCTTTCTGTGGACAACACTGGTGGCCTGCACAAGTTTGGTGGGCTGTAAGATGAAAGCAAAATAGAAACTGAAATAGAGGGTAAAATCTTTACAGAACATATTCTTACAAAATAAAGATTTTAAAAAACCAATAATTTAGTTTAATGAAGTAGGCCCCTGAAAGACAATCGACTTATTACCAATAGTCTGGGTATCTTTATAAATTAGAACTCTAGATTTTGTCAACCCTGTAATTATTTTAAATCTTAATCATTTTCCCATGGTCAATATAAAATCATTCATTGGATAGCCGCTGTGCTGCATATAAATTTTAATGTTGCAAAAAAGTACAACATGCAAGTTAAAAAAAAAAAAAATTTAAATCAGGAATGATGCAAACAAAACCCATAAACAGTAAATAAAAGATGCAACAACTTAACTCAAAACGTGTTTAACATTTGGTTCTTCTTTCAAACAATTTTGTTTCTTGTTTTGAAATAATTGCAAACAAGACTAATAACAGATGTGTAAATAACATAATTAATTTAGCAATATCAAAATGTAATAATACAAAAATAACAGAAAAAAGGCAAGTTTAGTGAATAAATTAATATACCTACAACACATGTGGTAAATATAAAATAGTTCATAAATCCACCCCACCCCTTATCCCCAAAAAACCTGTCCACTTGCTAGTCATCATTAAAGAATGATCTTTTAAGCCAGTGAATAAATTTCTCTCAGAAAAGCTTCCCAAGTTCCACACTAAATATTGTTCTCACATATTGTAGTTCTATACTGTTTTTTGTAATAATTTATTGACTTCCCCAAACAGAAGTAGAAAAGCTGCATTTTGTGGCCTCTGCTGTGTGGACGTGGGGTGGGGTCTGCTTGTGGACGTGGCGTCATCATGTTTATTTCAGATTCCAGTTAGTTGATTTTAAATCAAAAGTCAGATTTTATGTACTCCACCAGGATCTTAAGTTATGCAGCCTTGATGAGCGAGTTCATTTTTAAATTATGGAAACAAATTATGGAAAAATGATTCTGTGAAAAAAAGAGTACTCTAAATAAAAAGACTGTTGTTTTCTTGTTTAAATTGACAAATATTTTTAAAATAATACAAACTTTTTGAGTTTTCTTCAATAAATTTTAAAAAGTCAATAGAAAGTGTTTATTAAAAAAGTGACAAAATTAGTTGAACAAATAAAAAAATAATAATGAAAAAGGAAAACATGTGCCAAGTTTTTAATCTAAGTAAAAAAAAAAGATGTATATGAATCATTTGGGAGTACACAGTAAAAACATTTTTGTGAATTAAACATTGCTTAAAGTATTTTGTAGGGGGCTGTTGGTATGTAAGCAGATCAAGTGGAGAGTTTCATAACAACACACCACACTTCTGGCAGCTGACATGTAAGAGGCTGTTGGTGTGTAGGCAGATCAAATGGAGAGCTTCATAACAATACACCACACTTCCAAGGTATATTAAGTATTTGTATCCAAGACAACAAGTTTGAGTCATTTCAATCAGAGGCAGTGACAAACTTTTCATCATATTATCTAAAATGCTGCGCTGTCTTTTTCACATATTTTACCATTTTGTGAATTCCTATGTACATCACAACCATCTACTGGTTACTACAGTTAATTATGACGAAGCGGTATTCAAATATAAACTCAAAAGTCAATTAAAAAAAAATATATATAACTTTTTTTTTTATCACTAGAAAAGAAATCAACTTAATTGAACTTAAACTTAAACAATTTTAGGGAAAATTGGTTCAAAATTAAAATTAAACAAAAGTGTAAACCAAGAAATGTTTTTAATGACATGATAAGATACTAAAATCTTTTTCATTTATCTTTTATTATTCTCTTTTTTTTTATTAACATTATGGGGGAGGAGGGGGAAGGATATGTTAATAAGTATATATGCTCATATTTTATATCTGATTAAATGAACAATTTGATTCCAAGACGTGGATGTTAATATCTAGTAGAACATACAGTATATAGTGTGAGCCTACATAAACTGGGATAAGATGACACATTATATATTATAATAATGATGTTGGCCTGCACTGATGTTTCTATATCAAATAACAGGAGGCCAAGTTCATGGTCAGTCCATTGATTCCTCACCTGATTGGTTGATTAGGCGACACAACTTTTATTTATATTATTTGAAAGAGCAAAGTATTGAGAAGTTGTTTTCCTGGTTTTTTAAATCTGTTTAATCCGTAGTCCAGGAGCCAATTTTGATGTAGAACATTGATAGCTAAAGAAGCCTCTCTTAATATTAAAACCTAAAGATGAGCAAAAAATTTGTAAACATCAAGGCAGGCTCCCATTAACAGAGGAGTAATCTTAAGGTGATCCTTTCCGGAGTCCCTTTGCATTTTTTTCATTAAGTTGACTTTTTCTGCCCCTGGTGCCCTGGGCGTTTCCAGATCCTCGGGTGGGCCAAGGGATGCAACTCCTGCTCCTGATTTTCACATTCATGATCTTATTGGAACCCATCCAGTTCCTGTTGCCAAAGGTCAGCATACTCTTGCAGACCTCACTCTGGAGGCTGTGCTTGTAGAGTGGCCGTGCCGCCGAGATCTGGGTGCTGTGACCGTGGTCATTTGGCCTTAAAGAGACACCCACGTGGAGCCCCAAGGGTGATGGCTCTTTGCTGGTCGTGACCACCGTGCTGAAATAATCCACTTTGGGGTACGACAGCTGCTTGTCGGCCTGGGCGGCCTTCTTGTCTTTCATCTGCCTCGAGTGTTCGGCCAGTTCCATCCTTTTAATGAACTTGCTTATCTTGTATGGGAGATGTGGCGTCTTGGTCGGCTTCTCTGCTGAGTGGCAGCGCTTTATCCTTTTACCGCAGACGTTTTTGGAACGACCGACAAACACATCTGAAGCCACATGCTCATCTGAGCTTTCAGCAAAGATGGAGTGTGAACCATTGTCAGCCATTTTCAATCGGAAAAAGTCCTCGGCGCCCATTTTGTTTAAAAAGGAGTATTTCATGACGGGATTACTTCCCAAATTATCGGCTGAGGAGGAAACAAACAGGTTTTTGCTGGATTGGTTTCTCATGCTGCCTTTCAGAATCTGAAAGAGATTGAAATCTTTTTGGAATCGTCGCAGCTCCTTAAAGACAAGGTCTTTGGTGGCGCCGCTGGTGGACACATCCGATGAGCTGTAGCCGCTTGAGCAGAAGGAGCTTGACACCATGGAGGGTCTGCAGACCTGGAACGCCAACAATTTATGCGGGTCAGCCTGACCTCTGTTCAGCTTCACCTCCGACAGCAGGCTGGTGTGAGAAGTTTCAGCTTTGCCCATGTTTTTATGTCTCCACTTTTTATTCTTGTTGCTGATCTCCAAGGCGGCTTTCTTGCTCTTGAGAGTGACTTTCAGGGCTTGGTGTGTAGGTTCTGCTTTGTCTGGTTCCTTACTGGGTGAGTTTTTTTTCATCTTTCTCTTAGGGCTCTCGCAATAAGAACATTCTTTGCACAAATGTTCGTTCATCTTGGCATGTTTATCCGTTGGCTCATTTGATGCAATGCTTGGGTCTTTTGTTACAACCCTGGCTCTTTTCTTCCCTGCGCTTCGAACTTGTTTCCTTTGGTCTGTCATCAAAACACACGTTTCTTTGTTCACAGTACTAAGCTCATCCAAAACAATTTTTGATTCTTCCAGTTCTACATTAGGATCTGTCATAACTACACTAGGCTGTGCCAGTAATAATTTAGGATCTGCTAGTGCAACTTTGGGCTCTGCCATTGCTACTTTAGGCTCTGCCATTGCTACTCTAGGCTCTGCCATTGCTACTTTAGGCTCTGCCATTGCTACTTTAGGCTCTGCCATTGCTACTTTAGGCTCTGCCATTGCTACCTTAGGCTCTGCCATTGCTACTTTACACTCTGCCATTGCTACTTTAGGCTCTGCCATTGCTACTTTAGGCTCTGCCATTGCCACTTTAGGTTCTGCCACAACTACACTACGCTGTGCTATAACTACTTTGGGCCCTGCTAATACTACAATAGGTTTTGGTAGTACTACTTTAGGTTCTGTCACAACTACACTAGGCTCTGCCTTTACTACACAAGGTTCTGCCATAACTACATTATGCTGTGCCAGAACTACTTTGGGCTCTGCCATCGTTACACTAGGTTTTCTCAGAACTACTTTAGGCTCTGCATTTGCTACTTTAGGCTCTGCCATTGCTACTTTAGGTTCTGCCATAACTACATTATGCTGTGCCAGAACTACTTTGGGCTCTGCCATCGTTACACTAGGTTTTCTCAGAACTACTTTAGGCTCTGCATTTGCTACTTTAGGTTCTGCCATAATTACATTATGCTGTGCCAGAACTACTTTGGGCTCTGCCATCGTTACACTAGGTTTTCTCAGAACTACTTTAGGCTCTGCCATTGCTACTTTAGGTTCTGCCATTGCTACTTTAGGTTCTGCCATAACTACATTATGCTGTGCCAGAACTACTTTGGCCTCTGCCATCGTTACACTAGGTTTTCTCAGAACTACTTTAGGCTCTGCCAATACTAAACTAGGCTCAGCCAGATCTACACGAGGCTCTGGCATTACCACAAAAGGTTCATCTAAACCAAGTTTTGACACTACACTTGATTCTGACATAGCCGTTACTTTTCTAAGATCTGCTATTATAGCTCCTGGCTCTCTACTGAAAACATTTGGCTGAGCCATTACTTTACTTGGCTCTGCTAATGCATCACTTATTTCCGCTCTTGGGTTTTTCATTGCAACATGTGACTCTTGTTTGACTATAGTTGGCTCTGTTATTTCTACCTTTGGCCCATTGGTAATATCCCAGTCGCTACGTGACAAGGTATTGGATGTTTCTAACCAGCTTGTCCTTTTCGAAGTGATGGCTAGAATTTCATGTTTGACTGATGGCATTCTGAGTTCACTGGCTAGAATGATGTGATTTCTCAATTTTTGATGTAGACCGTACTTTGCTGACAAGATTTTGAGTTCTTTACCTCGAGATAAGTGATTAGCTGTAGAAACTTGTAGTTCGGCACTTCTATCCACACAGCTTGCTGATGAAACTTTCAGTTCACTGTTTCCTGGTACATGATTTAGCAGAGAAATGCTAAGTTCACCAGCCGTTACCACATGCTTTGCTGATAAAATGTTGAGGTCCCTGCCAATAGGCACATGTTTTGATAGGGAAACTTCAACATCACTGTTACGGTGTACATAGATCATTGTGGAAGATTGTAGTTCATAATCTTTTGTGACAAACTGGGCTGAGGGAGATTGACGTTGGCCATCTTTTGCTGCTCCTTGCAGTTGGCCATCTTTTGCTGCCCTCTGCAGTTGGCCATCTTTTGCTGCCCCCTGCAGTTGACCATCTCTTGCTGCCTGCTGCAGTTGCCCATCTCTTGCTGCCCCCTTCAGTTGGCCATCTCTTGCTGCCTGCTGCAGTTGGACATCTTTTGCTGCCCCCTGCCGTTGGTCATCTCTTGCTGCCTGCTGCAGCTGGCCATCTCTTGCTGCCCCTTGCAGTTGGCCATCTTTTGCTGCTCCTTGCAGTTGGCCATCTTTTGCTGCTCCTTGCAGTTGGCCATCTTTTGCTGCTCCTTGCAGTTGGCCATCTTTTGCTGCCCCCTGCCATTGGTTCTCTCTTGCTGCCAGCTGCAGTTGGCCATCTCTTGCTGCCCCCTGCAGTTGGCCATCTTTTGCTGCTCCTTGCAGTTGGCCATCTTTTGCTGCTCCTTGCAGTTGGCCATCTCTTGCTGCTCCTTGCAGTTGGCCATCTCTTGCTGCTCCTTGCAGTTGGCCATCTTTTGCTGCCCCCTGTAATTGGCCATCTCTTGTAACCCGCTGCTGTGTTTCTGCACAGTGCCCATCCACTCTGACCCAACGTTGACTTGGTGCCAGTGCTCGCCCCACATGCTCAAAGGAGGACACGTGGTGCTTTCCCAGTTGAAACCTACCCTCCTGTATGGCCAGCTCCAAAGCAAGGATGCTCTGCCGGACATCGACCAACAGGCAGTCTTGCAGGGCCAGGCTGTGACCCCGTACTGTTTGGCACTCTTTATTTTGCCTGGACGATACGCCGACCCTCATGTCCTCCGATGACAACACACCGATCCTCATGTCCCCTGAAAGTGATTGGCTGATTCCCATCTCTGTTGCCGAGCTGGCCAGGCTGACTAACTCTGTGTTACTGCTGATGAACTCAGAGTTGATCCCTTTCAGCAGAGAACCCAACGAGCTGGACTCCCCATACACAGAAAATGACGTACAGGAATCCTTACTAATGGACAGCGTCAGCTTATTATCTTCACCGGATGTTTGAGCTACGCCAGCGTTATCGTCCACAGATGTCTCCTGCTCGACAGCCGGACAGCGATTCGAGTTCTTACAAATTCTCAGCTCCCTCTCCCGCCAGGATGACACCATCAAGTGGCTCAAAGGGTTCATCTGCAACAACTTTTTCCTCTGTTTACCACCAGCCTTGTGGGAGGGGCAAGCTGGACGATCACATTTCTTGGGCCTGAACTCATCCAGCGACTGCGACTGCCTGGTCAAAAAATGCTGAGCAACTATGTCCTTTTGTCCAGAAGTTGCGCCGTCCAGCTGGTCTCTCACGGGGCTCTCATGACCCACTCCGGCCACTTCTACTGGATGGGAGTAGAGATTAAGTAAATCCGTGCCGCTGTGGGTCGAGTTCTCAGACTCAAGCCTCCGGCGCCTCTGGTTCGCAGCAAAGCCACACCCATCCATTGTGTACACTTGAGTGGACGGATTCAATGATGGTTGAGAGCCATTGTTACGGGTGTCGCCTGGAGTAGCTTCATTGTCTGAGCTACTGGCTGTGTGAGCCTTGTCTGGATCTCCACAGGTCTGTGAGTGTCTGTCTCCAGCCTGGTAAAACTCGTAGTTGGTGAGGGCCTCTATCTGCTCATTGGTCAGACTCGGCTTGATTATCCTTGACTTTTTAGATGAGTCCGCAAACTGCAGCCGGTCCCTGACGTGTTTGTTATGGAAAAGAAGCCGATCGCGTTCTGGAACAACATGGGTGTCATGATTATTCCTTGGCTCTCGGGGGCGTGATGGTTCCACGGAGTCGGAGGCGCAAGAGCCCCGGTTCCTTGTGCCCAGCTTGATCAAACTGGATTTGCTTATGACACCTAACTTATACAACGGGGATATGATAGAGGTCACCTTTCTTTGATCGCTGGCCTCTTCGCCGTCCTCGCTGACATCCTCGTCTCCGTCGCTGTGAGCGAACTCATCGTCTTCCTCATAGCCTTCCATGTTACCGGCGTCCTCGTCTTCATCTTCGTAGATAACCTCATCTTCAGAATCTGCTGAATGAAAACCAATGAAAACTCCAATTCTGTCATTGAATGTTTAATATTTTAACAATTAACTTCTTCAATGAAAAAATGTTTCAAAGAATTTTTCTTTCACTTAAACATTAGTGTTAAAAAAAAAACCCACCAAAACCAGTGAAGACCTCAAGGGAAAAAATCACATTTTAAATTTTTTTAAGGTATTACCCTAACCGCCAGAGGGTCAAAAATGAATGTTTAGAATGAGGTTTTATGGGAAAATAAGGTACATGATTCAATGAAACTTTCAAATTTATGTGGATAATAAATTATTAATCTGTATAGATTTGATAACAGATGATTAATCTGTATAGATTCGATAATAAATGATTAAGCTGTATAGATTTTATAGTAAATGATTAATCTGTAAAGTTTTGATCTTAACAGAAGTAAAAGAATTTCACAAAGCCTTTTCTTCCATTTAAGGTCTTCACATATATTCATAAATGAAAGAAGAAAAACTGACACCCTTTTAAAATGTTAATTATATTTATCAAATGACAAGTGCTCTATGGTAGACTTGAGAATGGTGCTTGCAATTATATCATTTATATCATTTAAATCAATTATATCATTTATATCAATAATATCATTTAAATCAATTATATCATTTATATCAATGATATCATTTAAATCAATTATATCTTTTATATCAATTATATCATTTATATCAACTATATCATTTTCCATTTGAGAAGAAAAAGGCATATATCATGCTGTGTACCAACTGGTTCAACCCTGTGGGATGAGCTGTGTACAAACCTTCTGGCAGGTAGAATCGACTTCTAGGGTTTTCAATTTTAGAGACTTGCTCAGCGAGGTCAGTGAAGTAGGCCATGACAGGGACATGACTCTGGGTGAGAAACAATGTCAGTAGGTCATTAGAGAAACAGAGTTACCATGTTCCTTTGTTTGCACAAATTGAGGGAACAGATTTCACAGATATTGCACAAAGTGGAGATTATATAAAGACAAATTGATAAAAAAAGAATTTCACGCATCAACACTCTGTTCAGTACATAAAAATAAAATCACATTTTTAGACAGCCGCAAAGGTGTTTTTTTGCTTGGGTTTTTTTTATTCTCATTGCACCACCCACTTTATTTTTAATCTTGAGATATTTATTTTTTTGGAAAAAATGGGAACTGTGCTGATTTTTTTTTCTTAGTTTCTTAATGCCATATAGCATGAGTTTCATGATCTCTTTAACTCCCCTAATCTCAATCTTTCCCTCTCTCCATCCACTGTTTCTTTACACTAGTAAATACCATGAAGTTTTTATCCCACTTCATTAAGTATTTGGCAGTATCAATGATTGTGCGAACCCACCAAGGTATATTTGCAGGCAATTTTTCAGAGGTTAACAGTCTTAAATAATTTATTTCATTACCAACTCCCATCTGCTCAAATAATGCAAAACTGTCCTGTTTCCATTGTATTTGCCTCAAATCCGACAACTTTGCTTTCAGTAAATATCAATCTTTGATATTTTATCATTTTCTCTCTTTTAACTTAAAAAAAAAAAATTTAATGCTGTCATAAACTTCTCTGTGCATTCTCTGTTGTTATACTTCTATCCTGTGTTTTTCATATATATTTTTTAAAACTCAACACAAATTATGTGTTTAAATATTATGAACATATAGATATTTGTAAAAGTAAAGAATGATCCCATCTATATGTTCATTATTTACTTTTAAAAATTACTTTTATAAGTAGGGACCAAACAGAAAACACTCCGGACATTTGCCATGCTGGAACTATTTGCCTCTACAAATATTGCCCACGAAAATAGCCAAATGCCAAATATCTAAAAATACATTAAAAAATTCAATTTTGGAATTCAATAAATATCAAGTATATTTACAAATTGTTAAAAATATAACAAATTAATAATTTGAAATTATAAAGATATAAATTTAACAAACTAATTTTCTACATCGATTTCATGTTTGCATCTTGCGATTAGCGCCACGCCGCCATATTTAAAATTTAAACTGTTTAAAACGTCCAATAAAGTAATAAAATAAATTCAAATTTAAAAAGAAACATTTAATTAAAATTAGCAGCGACTAACATTTGCAAATGCAAAGAGAAACCAAATTTACAAGTGATACATATTGAATTTATTAATTCAAATTTTAATAAATTAGTCCCTACTTCTGGCCATAATTATAATATCGTTGCATTTTGCATGAAGAGTGTAGACGGTGGTAAAGTTAACAATGTGCAGTCAATAATAATTTAATAAACCAAATTGAATGCCTAAAATTAAATTGTATTTGTATAAAATGTGAAAGCTAAATACTAAATACAAGGTGGTTATGGTTTTGCAAAATATAGCAACCACTAATCGTTTTAAAAACCGAAATTAATTCAAATTGTAGATTTACGTTTAACTACTAATTCTCGGATTCGTACCCGGATCCGGCAAATAGTACACCTAACTATTCGGATTTGGTATCCGGTAAAGTCTTCCCGGTTGGTCACTACTTATAAGCAAATATCAGGTATAATGTTTTTAAACATGCTTTTTTTTCTTAAATGTTCAAAAAAAGTTTTTGTCCAAACACAATTATGAGTGGAATATTGAGTTATTGCAAAAAAAAAAAAAAAAAATCTACACCCCATAGACACTGGACATACTTTTTGAGCAACATGTTAATTAAAAAAAAAAATTCTTATTAAACCTAAAGCAATAATCAATAAAAATCCACATGAATCAAAGACCAGCTTACGATTGGCAAGTTTCTCTCTTTGTGTGACTTGGACTGACTGGTCATGGACTCGGACTCTTTAAACAGCTTGTCCTGGAGGCCACCCTTGGACCAGGCAGAGAACAGTGTCTTACCGTGGTGGTAGCCAGTCTCCTGAAAGTTGAAACAAGTTTGACCTATGACCTCTGGGAGGCATCATCACGGACAATATACCCGGTGTTATTTAGGTCAAAGCAGAGAGCGAGGTCTAACAATTTTCAACAAAATTTTTGACAGTTGTAATCTTAAATTTTGCTGCAGTAAAAAAATGATTCTTCTAAGTTTGTTTATACTTGATACTATCTTGGCATAAATTCTGTCTGTATGAACAGCTATAATCCAACTACACTAGTCATGACATTTAAAGTTTTTTAATGATAATTCTGGGTTTAAAAGGGGTGGCAATATATATGCACGAAAAAGTGTGTGTATTCATGCAACACACCAAGGGGGTAAGTTAGCGCTGACTGTTAGTAAAGTAACGTTCATAAAAAAAGAAGTTAAAATTTTGATGGTGCTATTGTTTGTCAGGTTTATTCCCCCCACTTCCCCGTTTGGTTCTGTTGTAGTAGTTAATGAAAGAAAACTTCTTTAATAATTATAGTGAGGACTGATACTCACTAGACATTAGTGCATTGATGGGGACACAGCTCTGCACGAATATAACAGAGAATTTTCTACTTACAACAATTTCATCAAAGCTCCCGAACTGCAACGTGGCGTATCTATCGATGGGGGGCCTGATGTATTCGCAGTAGTCAGAGTTCTTCACGACTTCAAGCTGTCGAACACAGGACACATATGCCAGTCTGGACTGGATTTCTGTCATGTCAGGAACCTGAGGCAGGTAAAAAACACAGTGTTTAAGTGTCGGCTCTTCATTAAATTAATTTCTCTTGTTTATTTGACAAAGCAAACACACCTAAACAACAGGCAGAATGGACGTGTTGCCCAAATATTGCAGCAGTTTTTGATGAGTAAAGACCTTATCTAATTAATACCCCAGTGACTAATATTGCAGCTGTACCTGATTGATAAAAGCCATGTTTATAGCTCGACTGTTAAAATTGCTGCAGTTCCTGATGGAAAAAACCCACATTTAATAGCCTCAGCCTCCTAAGTTAAAATATGTTAACCAATTTTGCAAAGCACAGAATTTTCTGGCCACACTATCATGACAAAAGAGTTCCTACAAACTTTGTCTTGACAAAACAGCACTGTCTACAAACTCTGTCTTGACAAAACAGCAGAGTCTACAAACACTACTTTGACAAAACAGTGCTAATGATAACATTGTATTCTCTCTTTTAATGGTTAACTGAACTCTTAAGTGAGCGAAGCCCTTGCCAGCTGCTGACATTACATACAGATTAGATTTCTCAAATATTGAAGTGTTCATTAGTATGACTATTAATATCTGGTAATCACACTGATAAACTCTTGGGATCATCTTGTATCCTTATAAAGGCCCAGGGGTCACCAAAAGAGCGACGGACAACCCACCTACCCTGACAGTGTTGGCCCAGGTGTCCCCAAAAGAGGGATGGACGACCGACCTACCCTGACAGGCTTCACCTAGGGGTCCCCAAAAGAGGGACGAGAACTAACCTACCCTGACAGGCTTGGCCAGAGGTCCCCAAAAGAGGGACGGACAACTGACCTACACTGAAAGGCTTTGCTCAAGGGTCCCCAAAATAGGAATGAACAACCGACAAACCTTGACAGGCTTGGCCCAGGGATCCCCAAAAGAGGGACAGACAACCGACCTACCCTGACAGGCTTAGCCCAGGGGTTCCATCTTTTCCACAGAAGCCACCAGCCAGAGAGACAGTCGCCATAGTTGGTCAGGTCCTTCTCGTCCTGGCTGCCAACATCCACAGCAAACACAAACTTGGCCCCGAGGTTGTGCATGACATCAGCTGGATGCGATGGAAGGAGTGGGAGGTGGGGGGTGGACGGGGGGAGGAACTTGAATGGTGACCACGAGTAACTCAAAGAACGGCTCTCCCTTTTAAATTTTTTTTAAACGTTAACTTTTAATTTTTGAATTCTTTTCCTCTCACTTGATAATCAGTTTGAGATTGTCAAAACTGTGTTGTGGATTTATTATGATCTACAGCTACATGTGTTGGTAAATTAAAAAAAAAATTGGAACAAAAAAATTGAAATGGCATGAGGTTTCTGTTATTAATTGTCAAATCAAATATAATTTATTTTTTAAAAAGTAATTAAATTAACTTGATCTATATTTATGTGAACCAGAACTTGTAAAAAAAAAAAGAAGAATAAACTATAAATTCAAATCACTAACTCTATAAATCTGTGAACGGCACCCCCGGGATTATAAATCAATAAATCCTCAGTGCCACAGTCAGACAAGCCGATTAGCAGAAAAAGACAAGAAAACAATTGTGTTAGAGCTAGTGATATGAATTTTGTGAGATGTCCTTCCTTCTAAATTAGTTTGTGTCACTCTCTTACTTAGTGAATGACATCCACTGGAGAGAGTTTGAGATGACCCCCTTACAACGTCTTTTCTCTTACTTAGTGAATGACATCCACTGGAGAGAGTTTGAGGTGACCCCCTTACAACGTCTTTTCTCTAACTAGACTGCATGAAGAGGTCATGATGGAATGGGTCAAGTGGTCATTTTTACATATAACTACAGAGATTCTCAAAATTCTCAAGTCAAGTACAATGCTCCCTCTAAGGTTAGTTGGTCCGTGTGCAAAGAGAAAAAAAAACTGCTGTGCAAAGTTGAGCAACATTCATGTTTTGTGCTATATTTTACAAACTTTGTTGCGCGGTATTTTGAAACTGTCTGTGCGGCCACGCAACCGCGCAGCTTAAAGGGAACATTGGTCAAGTATAACATGCACCGGGCACATTTGCTAGTATTTGGATAATCAAGTTGGTGCTAGCAAATAACAGTGTTAACAAGTTGTATAGATGATTATACAACATCAAGGTTGCTTAAAATGTGTTGTTTTAAATTTAAATTTCTGACTTGAGAATTATCAACGGAAGTCACGTAACTTCTAAAAAATTTTTTAAAAAAAAATGCTGCTACCAAGGTTGTCTAGACACCAAGTAAGCCATTGTCACATAGTTATTAGTCTTTTGTATCAGGCCTACACTCATTAAGGAATGTTAGTACACAAGTAGGAAGCCCATCGTTGTTACAGACTTGCTTCTTTAATACACAACTAACCAAACAGTGACAACATATAACACTGAGACGAGCAGAATGTTTTCATTTGTAAAAACAGAAATGTCAAGAGAAGTATAAATTATTCTTTCATTAAGAAGCTCACGTAGAACAATCATTGACCAAAGATTGAATTGAGGCTGCCAAACAGGAAAAAAAGACAAACTTGTGCCCACAATAACATCACATAGTTATTAAAGCTGATGAACCCAACACTTAAAGCGAGTATGCCAAACTGAAATCAGTAAAAGCTTAATTAGGAAACTTGGCTAATTCTTGGGGTCAGGTGGGGCTAACGTTTTTTTTTTTTTTCTTTTAGATACAACTGTTTGAAGAAAAAAATGTTCTTTCTGGCAAGCTTGATTTGAAGTGTTAATTTCTCATAGACTGCAAAAATTGATTTTGAGTAGATCTAATGTGATAATATGCCATAGATGATAGATATTGTGTAACATTTTTCTTTGTGTGTGTGTGTCCATAACATCAATTTTGTATCAGAAGCTGAACACAAAAACTGTCAATTACACCTGTAGTTTAATTTTACAATAAATTCCAATTAATCCAATAGAAGCATTTGTTTTTAAACCAAAGAAATTGATCTAAAACTTCTACTGGAGCATACAGGTGTAGGCAGTGGTCACTTCTACCGGAGCATACAGGTGTAGGCAGTGGTCACTTCTACTGGAGCATACAGGTGTAGGCAATGGTCACTTCAACTGGAGCATACAGGTGTAGGCAGTGGTCACTTCTACTGGAGCATACAGGTGTAGGCAGTGGTCACTTCTACTGGAGCATACAGAAGTAGGCAGTGGTCACTTCTACTGGAGCATACAGGAGTAGGCAGTGGTCACTTCTACTGGAGCATACAGGAGTAGGCAGTGGTCACTTCAACTGGAGCATACATGACTAGGCAGTGGTCACTTCTACTGGAGCATACAGGTGTAGGCAGTGGTCACTTCTACAGGAGCATTCAGGTGTAGGCAGTGGTCACTTCTACTGGAGCATACAGGAGTAGGCAGTGGTCACTTCTACTGGAGCATACAGAGGTAGGCAGTGGTCACTTCTACTGGAGCATACAGGTGTAGGCAGTGGTCAATTCTACTGGAGCATACAGGTGTAGGCAGTGGTCACTTCTACTGGAGCATACAGAAGTAGGCAGTGGTCACTTCTACTGGAGCATACAGGTGTAGGCAGTGGTCATTTCTACTGGAGCATACAGGTGTAGGCAGTGGTCACTTCTACTGGAGCATACAGGAGTAGGCAGTGGTCACTTCTACTGGAGCATACAGGTGTAGGCAGTGGTCACTTCTACTGGAGCATACAGGTGTAGGCAGTGTTCACTTCAACTGGAGCATACAGGTGTAGGCAGTGGTCACTTCTACTGGAGCATACAGGTGTAGGCAGTGGTCACTTCTACGTAGCACTGTTTGATATGTCTTCAACTGTGGCTCTGTCTGAATGCAGGTGTTACTCTTAATCTCAATATGTCATTGTTCTCTAGATCTTCTTCTTGAACTCTATATGGGTATACTGTTATTGTCGTGTAGGTCTACCACTTATAGACCAATATGAATATGATGTTTGGCACTATGTATATGCCATTGTTTTCTAAACATCTTACATATCAGTTCCTGGCATGGTCCATTGCCAGAAATGTCTTAGCTAAGAAACACACCATGAGACTGACAAAACAAGCAAGGCTTCTACAGTGCCAACTACAGATTAAGCGATTACAAATTAGTAATATGAACAATATAAAAAAAATGTAAAAAGCACAAGCTGAGTTTCAGAGATTTGACACAGAAGAACATTACAGAAACTTTTTAAATAGTTTCAAGTGGAAGGCTTGAGAGAAAGGCATTGAATGTTACATTGTATTTTATACAGGATATAAAGTTAGGGATATAATAGAACATGTGTCTATGGTCTTCTGACTTAAGGTCAAAGTTTTATTTACTCTTGTGCTGGGGGCAGGGTCGTGGTGGGGTTAGGTGCATGGTGGGGGCAGGGACGTGGTG